>JASDQU011442083.1:13094-23495 GCA_032191745.1 Picea mariana | reverse complement strand
AGGCTGTAGTTACTTTTTTATGTTGTTGTTTCACTGAAAAAGGCTGAAGACGCAAAAGATGTACAGGGCGGTTGGGCTGTTGTTTAGTTCAAGATTAGGGCTGGCTACGGTTTGATTTTCACCATCATGATACTTTTGAAAGGTGGATCACCATCAAACTTTTGAGTGTGGAGATGAGTGGTTCCCATGTAGAAAACTTTTCACATTAATGACTCCAGATGAGATGGTTCAAGGCAGACAGAGTAGGCTGTAGTTACTTTTTGATGTTTTTGTTTCACGAGAAAAAGGCTGGAGACGCAAAAGATGTACAAGATAGTCAATTGTCAATTCACCTTTATGATAGTTGTGGAAAAATATGGCAAAGTTTGAACTTATTTGGTATCTCCATAATTTATGAAAGAGAGAAAAATAATATTCAAAATTTTTGAACACCCACATGTCAATACCCAACTTTATATCTAATAATACATATATTCTATATACAAACATAATCAAAGATTCATAAGTTCACATACATCTGGGAAGTTGATTTTGATAGCATCCACACATAACTTTACATCTGGTTACACATATATTCTACATACAAATGCAACTAACCAGAGATTCATAGTTGCACAGACATTTGGGAAACTGATTTCGATTTTCAAATTGTAAATTCTTATTTGAAGGCTAAAAACAGATGCCAAATGAGGAAACCGAGTACGAGCTTGTGAACATTGGATATGACAGCTAGTATGTATATCATCCACAGAAAGAATCATTACAAAAAAGTCAATATGCTCGTCAGGCAAATTCGATCTGTGGTATATGGCATATCAAGGAGAAAAGAAAGAGGATCAGGTAGGAGGAGGAAATGATCCTTACTATTTACTACAGCGTACAAAGGGTTGAAGATTCGGCGCTGGGAAAATTCAATTGGCAACTCAAAGAAAATGTGTTGTTCGTTTTGGAAGTACAGCATAAATTGTTTTGATTTAAGAGAGATTCTTGCGATTATTTGATCTGGTGGGGAAGCAAGGAGAGCTTGACTGGTGTCCATGTGATACATGTAGATACAGTTGGGAAGAGTGCACGTACGCGTCCTGGCAGTGGTCACTGGCACCGACCTCTTCAATGAAATCCTTCCTTTTCCTACACAACAGACTCCAGAATCCATGGCACTAGGAAATAACATTACCTTCATTGTAGGGTCTAGTCTAGTCCTTAGAAAATACAGTGCAGACAGAAAACATGTACGTCGTTATTCGTACTCCTGCCATCTGAAACCAACAAGGACGGCTTCTCAATTTACAGGTAGAGTGTGGCCTTCAATACCAACTCCTCGAAAGCCCACGTATAACTAATGGCATTAAAATTAATAAACAAAGATGCAGGTACTGAACAAAATATCAATTGTGGGTCGTGATGATGATGGACAGGACAGATCAAGTTAGAGATACAAGAAGAAGAGAAAGATGATGATACACTAATACAAGAGATAAGAATAGGGTTGATCAAAGGACGAGATCGGATGTGCAACAGTCAGGTATATATCACTGTTGAGTAGCAGATATTGGGACATTCATTTGAAGCAAAATTTTCTTAGAATTCAGATAAGGATCGGTTCAGCATCAGGATTTCAAATTTTTAGTTTTTATCATCCAAAATCTAAAGCAGAAGGGATGGATCCTGAGAGCTTTTCTGCAGCTTTCTTCAAGTGGGACCAGAGACCATCTGCGCTCGCACCGCCACAAATGCAGAGGGGTGGAGGATTGGAAGCTCAGCGTGTCTTCCATGACTTCGGTGTTCCAAATGCAGCTGCCATGGCTTCCAATAACAGCGGCAGCTGCAGGAAGGAATTGAACTGCCTCGAGGAACTCTTCAGGCATTATGGTGTGAGATACATAACGCTGACCAAAATGGTCGACATGGGGTTCACTGTGAATACGTTGGTTAATATGACTGAACAAGAGCTGGATGATCTAATCAGGACCCTCGTTGACATATACCGTGTTGAGCTTCTGGTTGGGGAGAAATATGGAATTAAATCTGCAATCAGAGCAGAAAAGAGAAGGTTGGACGAAGCAGAAAGGAAAAGGATGGAACAACTCTTTGTTGATGTTGATGGAAAACGCAAGATTGACGAAAATGCACTTGACACGCTGTCTCAGGAAGGTAATGCTTTATATATATATATATCTGCAGTGAAATTTTCTTTGTATATAAAAACGCCACTATCCTCCTTTTTAGTTAATACCATTGCAAGGTAGCAGTTTTGTTTAGATTGCAACATACTGTTTAGCAGTTTTTGTTTTGGTTGTCATTGCATGGTCCTGTTCATCAAGGTCTATAGTATTTCTTATTCATTAAACACAGTACCCTCATTCTTGCCCAGTTCAGCTCCTGGTTAACTGTTTCTAGATACCCTATTCACAAATGGATTACCCATAGAAAATTATAAAACGAAAAAGCATGCAAATCTTAATCTATTGATACTGCGTTCCATGCTATCCGTTGAACATGGATCAAATTTGAATGAAATAGGATGATATGTCCTTAAATATAATGATTTCCTCAGTGGCAAAGTGGCTATTTAGCCCAGTTCCCCATTGGTTGGTGTCGGGATTAAATATTCAAAACTCCCAGTCTAATGTTAGCTAAAGGTTTACGCTAACAGATCTCTTTTAATCTGGTCATGATAAAATTTGATATTCAAAATCTATAACTCAGAGGCTTTCATTGCCTGAAAACTGTTCTAAACTGTTCTAAACTGTTTCTTCTGATTTTATTTAGTGGAAACTAGGTTCTGTGATTTTTAGAATGTAGATTTCTTCGATATTTTCAGCAGCTCCGAATGTAATATTCAAATAGTAGTAGGGCAAAAGACAACATCACTGATCAACTGAATCAGTGGCAATATGCACATACTTCATTGAAAGAGAATTGTTTGAAAAGACCTTATTACTTGATAAATCTTTAATACGCTTCAAGAAATCAAGTTGACTTTGTCATTTGGGCAATTCCAGTGCTAAACTATGCTCTCAAAGAACAAGCATTTTTCATATTGATTGAATACAGATTTCTGTTTGATTTTGCAGGATTGTCAGTAGAAGAGCCTCAAGGAGATAATGCTATAATTCTTTCACAGAATAATACATCAGCAAGCTTTCCTCTGAACCTAAATGCAGGAATGGATCCGGTTCTCATTCTCCAAAACAGTTGCCACCTAGGCACTACGGTCAGTGGGCTTATTGGAATGCCCGACTCTAACTATGGCAGCGAACAGACAAAGGGTTGCAAAAAACAGAAGAGGCGACGTTCCAAGGATTCAGGAGAAGACGGTGAAGAAAGGCAGAGAGAACATCCATTCATTGTTACTGAGCCTGGTGAACTTGCAAGAGGGAAAAAAAATGGATTGGACTATCTATTTGATCTCTATGAACAGTGTGGGAAATTTCTGCTGGATGTGCAACATATTGCGAAGGAGAGGGGAGAAAAATGTCCTACAAAGGTAGGGATAACAAACCTGGTTCCTTATAACTAGGTGAAAAAGTCAATCTTGTTTTTGTTTTTTTCCATGTCACCGAATACAGATCTTTAGGTACTTTAAATATTCTGTTTAAAATGGAAGTATGCTATGATAAATGCTGGTGTATGATAGGATATATGGTAATTCTGCAGTTTAGTATAGACAAGATATGTAAAATAAGGCCTTGGCTAAACGTAAACGTTTTAACTTGTGGGTATTTTGTTTGGAATACTGTTATGTAAATTTTGATAAAATATATATTTTTTGTTGTTTAAATTGTATTTTTGAATGTATAAATAAATTTAGTATGCTGAAAAATGTATAAATGGATTCAATCTGTTGAAAAACTTCTGGGTATTGGGATTATACAATCATTCAAAGCTGTATATCCAATCATTCATCATTTGATTCATGTAAAAGCAAACGAAAAAAATTGCATCAAAACAACCAAAAGATAAAACGTTTAGCATACTGGGTAAAATAATAATAGGAAGAAAATTTAGAAATATGGGAGATGCACACCAGATAGTGGTGAAGATCTCCCATGCTCCAGCTCTGAAGCACCCACTTCGCTGGATTAAATCTCCTTCTACAGGTTTATATAGTATGGATTCATCTACTTAGATTTAATTTCTTTACAGGTTTACATATTATGGATTTCATGTACTTGGATTTAATTTCTTTGCAGTTTATGTAGTTTGGGATTTATATGGTTGATTTTAGTTTATTTGTATGTGGATGCTGATGATGCTATTGGTATTGTTGTAGGTCACAAATCAGGTATTTCGACATGCAAAGCATTCAGGCGCCGGTTATATCAACAAGCCAAAAATGAGACATTATGTGCACTGTTATGCCCTGCATTGCCTGGATGTTGAACAATCCAACCGTCTGAGAAGAGCATACAAGGAACGAGGGGAAAACGTTGGAGCGTGGAGGCAGGCCTGTTATTATCCTCTTGTGGCCATGGCCAAAGATAATGGCTGGGACATTGAGGGTGTGTTTAACAAGCATGAAAAACTGCGAATTTGGTATGTTCCTACAAAATTACGCCAGCTCTGTCACTTCGAGAAAAGCAAACAGTCCCATCTATAAAACTTTCCAACGACTCTAATGATCTGGCCAAGTTATAAAACTTCCCAATGACTCCAGTTGTCAGGCCAAGCTAAATCGTAATTACTAGATATAAATCATTGTAATCTCGTTAATCTATGTTTGGTTATGCATCTTGGTTTCTTCATTGTAAAGAAACTCTATTATATTTATTTAATACATATTTTCGGTTTGAATTAATTGAATATGTATGCGATCTTTACAAATGGTTGAGGTGAGCTCGTTGTATAACACTTTTCCATTCTGGTAACCCTGGAAATCCATATATCACAAGCGAGGATCCAACTTGCCTGTGAATGAATTACCGTAATGACTGAGATGATCTGCATATACGATATTTTTCCATGTTGGTAATCATAGAAACTGAGAAATGTCGAAGATCCAACTTGCATACAACCTTGCATTGTCTCAGTGAAAGTCTATGAAATAGAACTTTAAAGCACGGAAACAGAACAGGTCATAGTTTAAAAAAGTTGTTGTTGTTTTTTTTTTTCTTTCTTCAAAAGACACAAATGAAGAGAAAACTAGTTTTCTGTTGAGTGGCAATATTTTTTCAGCATAGTGTTTGAAAGGATTTTAATAATATATTGCGAACAGAAACATCAAACATAGTTTTTGTTGTTACTTGTGAAATTTGTTTGAGACTGGAGAGATATTTATTTGTTTAGTAGAAGAGGTTTTTAACAGTTTAATATGAAGGAGATGTTGTTGCTTATATAGTACATAACATTATATAGTACATAACATTACATTAAAAAATAATCAGTCTAGATCCATTTTAACTCAAATATATAAGTACTCAAAAAATCTAGAATTAAAATGAATTTAAAATCATTTAAAAATCCATCAATGTAAAACTAAATTATATATAAATATAAATAAAAATACAAATTTCAAATCTATTTAGAATTTAAATATTATATAAAACTAAATTAAGTTAAACATATATGCACATGAAAATATAACACTTTTGATATTTTATTTCAATGTAAAAAATTATTATTATATCTTGATTCTTTTTTAATTTAATGATTTTTTTATACATTTATAAAAATTATAATATTTAAAAAGTCTTTTTAATATTATAATTTTTTCTAACCATATTGTATAACAAAAATATTTTTTTATACATTTATAAAAATTATAACATTTAAAAACGTTTTTTTAATATTATAATTTTTTCTAACCATATTGTATAACAAAAATATATTTGTCTTTTTGAAAATCCATTTATTTTATGATTAATAAATATAATTAAAAGAAAATAATAAAATCCATTTGTTTTATGATTAATAAATATAAATAAAAAAAATATCTTAATTTGATTAATAAATATAATTGAAAATAATAAAATCCATTTGTTCTATGATTAATAAATATAAATAAAAAATATATATATTAATTTTTAAATATTTTCTTATAAGAAGATGCATATCTTAAAAAAAATATAAGGAAGAGAAGGTATTTGTCCACCAATGATTTTTATAATATTTGATCATACTTATTTCTATTGTGTGGTAAACATCCTATCTAGTCTAAACATTTATGAAAATCTGTTTTTTTTTTCTATGATTAATAAATATAATTAAAAGAAATATATTAATTTTTAAATATGTTCTTATAAGAGAATTGGGTCTTCTTAATTTTGTGAGAAAATATATAAGGAAGAGAAATAATTTGAATTTTTTTAAATATTTTTATTTGATCATACTTATTTCTATAAATTGTGGTAATCATCTTATATGGTCTTAAACATCATGTATGTTTATATGTTTTTATTTGATGTTTAAAAGAGTTTTATAATAAAATAGAAATTTTGATTAAATTTTTTTAGAAAAGTATGTTTATATGTTTTTATTTGATGTTTAAAATATTTTTATGATAAAATAGAAATTTTGATTAAAATTTTTTAGAAAATTATTTTAGGTAAATAAATTATTCTTTAATTATAAGTTTTTATCCAAAAAGTTGCTATGAAAATATGAAAATGGGTAATATTTTTACTTATTTTTTTACAATGAAAACTGAAAAAAAATAAAAAATTGTTTCTTCAACTTCAATTGCTCAAAGTTTATCTGAGAATTATAGTTTGAAACAAGAAAGTTTATATGAAAATTTTAGTTTGAAATAAGAACACAATTTATAGAAAATTGTCTTACCTAAGTAATAATATTTTTTTCAAATATTTATAAACATGTAATGGAATAAATATGTTGCTTATTAAGTTCATATACTTTAAAATTTTACCCAATTTTAATGAATGACCTACTATATTTATTGCATTAGGGCATTCTTTATATTTTGTGATTTTTAGATTTAAGTAATATTTTTATTATTTATTGAAATGAAGTCAAATAAAAAAAGGTTTTATATGGACACATTTATGTGAGACTGATTTTATGTTCATGGTAACATTACCAAGAAAATTAAAAATTCTTTTTTGAAGAGTAAAATACAAGGAACTATCTTTTAATTTTACTTTTTTTTCTTTAATTGTGATTTTTACCATATTTAATTTTCAATGTAGGTAATTTTGAAAAGATTAAAAAACAAAATTGTAAAATAAGATTTAAGTTTAAAAGGTTGGTTTAATTTTTTGGATATTGTCACACATATACATAAGTAGTTATTTAATTTTTATTTAATTTTTTTGGTCAATTAACTTAACATAATGTTATTTGAGAATATCTGCACCATATTAAGTTGTAGAGCACTTAGTAATTCCTAATGAAATCCATTGGTAATAGGTCTAAAAATGATGTTAAGAAATTGTGCAATAGTCCATAGTAAAAAACACATGCTACACTAAAATACCATTGTGTATAGTCATGTGCAATGCCCTAAAAGCACTTCCATTCACACATTTTAAATTTAACAATGTTAAGTTTAGATAGTGTAAACAATAACAAAAAAAGGTTGTTTACAAAAAAATAAAATAATCTATGATGAGAGAATCAATAAAGAGATTACATGAAACACACAAGTATTTTGTATGAAAAGTAGAAAACAACTAAAGAACATGTGTAAAGTGTCAATGCAATATATTTGGTACATATTGCCAAATATAATGCAAAATGTATAGAGATTGAATTTTTTAGTTCACACAAATTCTAAAAAAAAATTAAGAACGCAATAAACACTTTTTCATAGAGTTAAGTTATAAGATGAAAGACATGCTCCACCACTAAATATAAGGTAAAATTACTTTTAAAATATATCATTAAAAAATATCTTATTGACAAAACCAATTTAGAATATTAAAATAAGTGAAATTTCTGAACTAATACATATTATAACAAAGATGAAAAAGAGATTTTGAATATTTCCAAATGATTTTATTAATATCTTATTTATTTTAAAATACTCAATTAAAAAAAACAAATTGAAGAATATATTACAAACTCCATAATATAGTAAAAAAAAAAAAAAATATCGAAANAGTGAAAAACTATTCATGTAACAAAATTGCAATAGGAAAAACACAAAATTGCAATAGGAAAAACACTATGGTTGTTGCAATTCAAAACTGAAATACAAAGATAAGCTTCAAAGAGAAAACTGATTCTAGATCCTATACAAGTAGTGTGTAAGAGTGGAGCCACAAATGCATGCCAATAAAAGTAAATAAAAGACGTAAGAGTGGAGCCACCAAATGCATGATAATAAAAGACGTTGAAATTCGTATCCTCAAGCATAGAGTATTGCTAAAATGGTGCCCAATGTTTTAACATTACTGCTATGATATCCATACATCGTAGGGTTCACTATAAACACGATTTGGTTCACTCGAGCCAAAATTCAAGCCAAAACGTCGTGACTGGTAAGAAGGGTATTTGCTTGAAATCAAGCCTCAAGTATCACCAAATGGTTTCTAAATAAAATTTACTCAATTATTTTTATAAAGTTCAACTTAGAATAATGATAAATTGGATCATGATACAATATATAAAAATATATATTTAATGAGAAGTGATAACAATAGAGTAAACAAAAGAAAATAATCATAAAGAAATAACATTGAAGTAGTGATAAATTGGATACTAAAATCATGGATATAATATTTAATAACAATATATATTTAATTAAAAAAGATAATAATAAAGTAAACAAAAGAAAATAATCATAGAGAAATAACATTAGAATAATGAAAATAAAACAATCATAATTATTTTTAGTCTTTTCACAAGTTTTATCACTTTGTCATCTTTTTTCAGATAACCTACATCATACACACATATTATACAACTATATATATATATATATATATATGACAACAAAAAGAAAAACAAAAACAACATACTATTTATCACACATAATATATATAATGAACATAAGAATCTTTCACTAATTTTTTTTTATAATTAAATTCAATTCATAACTTAAATAGTAGAGTTTAATACTTGCTTGTTGTCAAAGCCAACAAGGCCCCCTTTCTTGCTTAAATTTTGCCTCAAATGACCGAATTCCATTTTCCACCCAACCTTACTGAGGGAAAACCTTTCACCCTAAGAGTCTATAACTCCCCTCCCATTGTTTTTCATAATTTTGGTAGCACCTCCCCTATTTCCAAACTTTCCCATTGTATTTATAAACACTCAAAACAATCTATGCAAATTTTCTAGTTAATTTCTGTTTTTTAGAAATTCCAATAGTGTAAGTTGAATGGTTATGTGTTCCTTTCCTAAATTTCATAGTATTTATTAATTAGGTATTTTTTCTATAATTCAATATATCTACTATGTGTTAAATCTCAATCAAGAAAACCTTATGTGAATTTGAAAGGAGATTTATAAGGGTTTTTATTATGAGATAAATTTAAATGGAGGTTTATATCTATGGTGAACTTGAAAGGTGAAGGGTTTCTACTCTAGGGTAAATATAACAAAGTTTTGTGCCCAAGGAGATTTAAAATTTGAATGGTAGTTTCCAAGTGTTGATAAATCATGTGCATAAGTTTCTTCTCTTATTTTATTTTCTTTTCAATATGAGGACTTCACCACATATTCCAAAACCTCAGCCTATCAAGAAGAGACCTAGAAAAGTCACCCTAAGGAGTCTTTAGAACATATAGAATCATTAAAGAAAAAGAGAGTAGAAAGATAAGAGAAACTCCAAATAGAGGCAATGCTTGATAGCAAATTTAGATTGTTAGAAGACAATGTTCAGACATAGATAGAGAATAAAATACAAGGGGGGTTAGGGTTTGGGACTCAATTGCAAAAAATGGAGGATACAATACAAGAAATGGAAAAACAAAAACAATCAACCAAGGAGAGGTTGAAGCTAATCTCAACATGAGAGATAGGATTACAAAGCTAGAAGAAAATCTTACTAACAATTTGGCTCTAATTGGTTTGGAAAATAAATTGGATATTAAACC
The DNA here is from genome assembly GCA_032191745.1 of Picea mariana. Classification (NCBI taxonomy): domain Eukaryota; kingdom Viridiplantae; phylum Streptophyta; class Pinopsida; order Pinales; family Pinaceae; genus Picea; species Picea mariana. The sequence goes on along the minus strand of JASDQU011442083.1, from coordinate 13,494 downwards.
CATCAAAGAGGAAATGAATAAGAAAATCCAGTTGGATCATGAATGTAACAAAAAATACTTGAACCTCATGCTTTTTGGTATAAAATAACAACAATATGAGGACATGGTAGCAATAGTAAAAGAAGAACTAAAATATAAATCACAAATTAAAACAACTTACATCTTAGAAACAAAGAAGTTGGTCCATGTCAAAGTAATCTCTAATGGCCATAAATATGACATACTAAGTAAATCTCCAAGCTTAAAAGGTTCGACCTCATTCTAGAAGACCAAGTTAAGTTAAGGAAGGAAGTTCAAAAGGTAAAAGAAGCTAAGAATGATATTGTTAGGGATAGAGACCAGAATGATAATAATCAAATCCCTTACCTTCTTAAGGTCTAATAGACCAATTTGGTATTGG
>JASDQU011442082.1:2429-15239 GCA_032191745.1 Picea mariana | reverse complement strand
GTATGAGCCATTGATTAATTTCTGTATTGCTTAAGAATATATATGCATTGCTTTACTTCGCAGGTTTAAAACTTACAGAGACATCAATCCCCTGTTTTCAAAAACCAACTTGAGGAAGCTGCAACTTGTTGTTGTTCGGGATCCAACTTGTAGAGGACTTCACTCCTCTGTTTTCAAGCACCAACTTGAGGAAGCTGCAACTCCTTGTTGTTTTAGGCTCCAACCTATAGAGGATTCCGATCCTCCCTTGCTCCTTCCTTCCACCCTTACTTCATGTATATGTTTTAGGTGTCATATTCTTCCTTGGAATCTACTTCTATATTTGATCTTTTGAATTAACTCATAGAGACACACTCTTATTCACCATATTTCTCTATTTATATAGTCTCCCAAAAGGTGTATGATATTGAAACAACGTGTCTCTTTGTAAAATAAAAAATGAACCATTGTACCTTTTCATTTTAATAATAAAATAACAATAATGCTGTCATTTTCATTAACAACATATTTCCTCCTTTGTTTGTTACTCTATGCAAAAATCCCTTCAATTTCAGTTTGTAACTTGTTTTCCTTGTCTTCATAGTTATCTTGATTAGGTCCTTTATGAGTTGATCACATACATGGATTGACTCCTTTATTTCGATCCTACGCTACCATTACATCCTCAATTCTTCAATAGATTGGATTTGAGCTCTAATTTTCTCTCTGGTCCCTTTCTTGTATCAATCATTGGGTAGGTGATAATTTTATGGCCCCTTTTCCCATAGGACCAATCATTGTGACCAATGGATAAACATATGAGGCACAAGGCCTGTTATTATACTTTATCCCAAAGGAACTTCTCTTTTCACCAAGTGACCATATACTTATAACCAAGTGCTATCCTGATTAGCACTTTAATCCATAACAACTTCATATTCCATATAACCTTTCCCTGTGACTGAGAGCGAATACATACGAGGCTTACCTTGTCATTTAGAAAGATCAATTGTTTAGACTTAATCAACCATTGAGTGAACGATCCAGAATTATTTGGGCGCTTTAATCAAATCGATGGTAGGGTTTTGATCAACGATTGAGTGGACGATCCACATGCTTTTCACATTTGAAATATGCACTCGAAATATTCCTAATCCAAAATGCGATACAACTTAGTGATGACACTTGGATTGTTAAATTTTGCATAAAATACTTTTCACATTCGTCCTCTATGATTAATGTTCATGCTATTTCAAACGTGAATTCGATTCGATTCGTCTGATTGTTCTTCAATTCTGATCCAACGATCAACGTTGATTTCTAGATTTGACGATTTTTGAGGCTTGGTCCAATGATCTATCGATCACAATTTGAATCTTGGCGATTTCTTTCATTTTTCTCACACTTATAAAGACAATCAGAGCATCGATCCTTACAATAAATGGAGGAAAGAAAATCTAAGGTAAATTAGGATCATTTGATGTATTCATCATTCTTTGTCACTGTTTATCCACCTTCTTGGAGGAAATTCTCACAAAAGGTATTATATGCCCTAAGAGAAAATCTATGGCCTTGCTTTCGTTCATTTTGAGAATGGGTGACAATGATTTATAAGAATAACTCTTCATACCCTCTTTGTGCTCTCCCCCCCCTTTTTTTTAAATCTGTTAATGATATGTGGTTTTTCCACTGTCCTTTTCCTAGAACCTTTGTTGATAGTTTGGTCTCCAAGTTCATGAATGATCCAAAGTACAATATATCCCTTTGAAGCCATAAGTGGTATAGTTGGTCTATCAAAGTTACATATCATATTAGTAAGTATAAAATAATATTTGAATCAATTAGGTTTAAATATTGAGACTTCCAATAGGTTGTTAGGGGATGACTAGAAATTGAATTATGGAAGTGTGTTTTATCTAGATTTGGACTAATTGTTTGGACATGTAAAAAAAATTGGTTTTGTTATGAATAAATGTTGGGAATGAGACCATTTGGATTCACAACCTAATGGGAGAGAGCATGTGATTTACAATACAACTTAGCCATTGACAATAACCATATTGATTCTTTTTGACAACACTGCTAACTCCATAACACCATGTCCAACATTTACCATATTCACCCTCTTTGACATCAATGCCAACACCATAACACCAGGTCCAACAAAATTTTCATACCATGCTCATGGTGCTTGTTTCAAGCCATATAAGGATTTGATGAGCTTGGATACCTTATGTTCTTGTCCCTTCACAACAAAGCTTTCTGGTTGAGACATGAACACATTCTCTTTCAAGTCTCCATTCAAGAAAAAAGTTTTCAAATCCATTTGATGAATTTTCCATCCATTTTGTGTTGTCATAGAAAATAAAGTGTGGATGGTAGCCCATTTTTTTGTGGGGGAAAAAGTTTTCTCATAATGAACACCTTCTTTCTGTGCAAATCTTTTTGTCGTGATCCTTTCTTTGTGCTTGTCAAGTACATCATCTGATCTATACTTGTTCTTGAATACCCACTTGCATCCAATAGGTTTGGTTCCATATGGAGGGTCCACCAACTTGTATGTCCCATTCCTGATGAGAACATCATATTCCTTCTGCATGGCTTCTTTCCATTCATCATCAGAAGTGCCTCCTTTAAAGGAAGTTGGTTCATGGTTAGTAGATAAATTCAACTCACAATCATATGAAACCTCCATATCATATACATCACCTAAGTTTGAATTATTTATATTACCTCCATCTTGTTTTGAGGACAATCTAATTCATGTCTTTCCAACCTCATCAAGATGAATGCTTTCAAGTGTTATTGTGAGACATTTTGGTGGACCTTTCTGAGATGGTCCAGGTTGCTTGACTGATTGAGATGGTGTTGAGTTCTCATCAAGCCTCAAATTTTAAATTTTCTTAATCACATCATCCAACTGAACCTCAGGTTTTGATGGAGTGGCATAAAATTCTTCATGTGGGGGATATGGTGCTACACAAGGAGATTCCATAGATTGACCCAAGATAGGGTCCCCCCCTTCAAGATGTGGAATCTCACCATCAAATTCATGATACGTCTTTACGCGAGCGAATCTGTCCAGATGATCAAGCTGCCTCTCAACAATTTCGTCTTTCTTGGTGGATTCAAGAAACATCACATCTCCAGAAAGGCTAAACTTCTTGTTTGTCTCATCGTAAAGAAGATACCCCTTGGTGGTATTTGAGTACCCCAATAATATGCACTTCCGACTCCTTGTGTCAAACTTTCTTCTTTGTTCCTTGGGAATCAAGGCATAACAGTTGGAACCATAGACCCTGAGATGCCTCACTAAAGGAATGTGACCATACCACATTTCATATGGAGTCTTGTTTTTGAGAGCATGAGATGGACACATTTTTTTGACATAAACTGCACATAGAACCACATCATCCCAAAACATCAATTTAGCATTCTTAAAAAATATCATGGAATGAACCATATTTAGGAGTGTCTTGTTCATTCGTTCAACTACATCGTTCCGTTGGAAATTGTATGGAATTGTGGTTTGATGTTTGATCCCATGTTGAAGAAGGTATCTTTCAAATTCATTAGATGTATATTCTCTTCCATTATCAGTGTGAAGAGAGCCAATACAAGATTGAGCTTCATTTTGAATCCATACATAATTTTTTTAAAAGGTTTCAAAAGCTTGTGATTTATATTTCAGCAAGTACACCCAACACATTCTGGTGTAATCATTAATAAAATTCATGTATATTTGTTTCCATTTGCAGAAGGAATAGGCATAGGGATGCACAAATCAGAATGAATTAATTCAAGTTTTCTGCATGCTCTCGAAGTGGAATCATAAAAGGGTTTTTTGCTGTGTTTTTGCCAAAGATGCAAGCATCACATTGCTTGAATTTCCTAGGAATAGTAGACAAACTAGAAGCACCATTCTTTATCAACAAATGAAGACTATCATAATTAATATGGCCAAATATAGCATGCTACAAAATACTATATAGCATTATACCTGAGTCATGATGAGAAAGGTATGCAACAATGTGTCTTTCACTTTGTCGCAAACAAACAAAATACAACCGGGTGGGAAACACTACAAATCAACAGAAGAACATAACACAAGGTACATGGAAAGGAAAATAAAATATATATGAGCAAGCAAGGCAATGTAAATGGATAAGGAGGTTGATATAATATTGGACCTATGACTACATTACACCAATATTTAATATGAAAAAATATATTTATGAAATGTTTACGATGAAGAGAATGTAATCCACCATGAGCGATGCCATTGGAGGCTGAAATGTTCTGTTGGAGGCTATGAGTAAAATGCAGTAGCTTCATGTTGGAATGGGCATGGAATGGAGCAAACCCTAGCAGTAATGGATTGGCGTAAGGATGCTTTGAGGGTGACTCCTAATAAATGATATCAAGGATTAGCTGAGAATACTTTACGCAGGAGGTCAAGGTTGAGGTCGAGCCACCTCCACTCAACAAGTTTTCAAGACACGAGTTTGCTATACTAGAATTGAACCGTTAGACTTCGTAGCAGTTATTTGAGGCACTATTATCAATCCAGGTTTGGAGGAACATTGTGTTGGATAGACTATGGGTAGCATGATTTTTGAGGTCTAGGGCGTGAAGGGAACACAGGTTCATTTACCCACCAATTAGTGAAAAACCTAACCCTAAAATTCCACACTCTCCCCATGCCTATCTGGACAATAATTTCTCTACAGGAATTCATAGATGAGAGGAGTAAACTCGATTTCGATTTTAACTCTCCATGCTAGTGCTAAACTCGAGAGAAAGAAGGAGAAATCTTGAGGATTTGCAATGGAATGATACCAATGTGAAATGGATATATACCAAAAATAAATGGAAGTGAATTGGTCATGGGGATTACGGGATAGCAAAAGGAGCACAAAGAGTTTAGCGCACATTTTTACACACAAGGAAATGACTATGCAGAGAGACAACTGGTATGCTTACTGGAATGACCAGAGCGTGGAGGGGAAAAGGTAGAGGGAATGAAGAAGGCGTTTCAATAGATAGGAAAAATGAGAGGGCAAGGAATCTACTCATTGAGTTAGTGGCATTGGCTTTCATACCACTACCAGGCCAAGGATGACATAACAGATAAGTCCACACTTGATGTCTTTGGCTTTAAGATAATAGGTGCATATATACAAAAATAGATCACTGTTGGTCTTCCCCAACGAGTGACCCTCCCTAGAACCTAGGGATCTTCATATGTTCATTACAGTTACAAGAACACAATCCCAAGGATTACATGTCCAACATATACTTATATATCACTAGTTCTAATGATGATAACAACATTAATCATTTTATTTTAATTAATAGAAAGAGCTACATGTATCATTCTTTGGAAAAAATATACCAACTCAAACAAAACAAAGACATAATGTTGGTTTATTTTATTATAGATTTTTATAATTATTATGGTCCCTTTTTTGTTTTCTATCATTTATGGTTGGTTATTTTTTAATTTTTCTTTTTTACATTTTTTTTTTCAATTTGGTTTATTAATACAGACATGACACATCTACTTAGGTTGTAGATGCACATCCCTACTTAATGACGGGTCTAAATTTGCCCGACACCATCAAGGGGTACTCCTCGGTACACGGTCCCAATTAGACTATGCACCGTTTGGATTAGGAGACCTATCCGGATTTTGGCTTGACTGCCATTGTTACTGTTTTTAAGGGTTTTGACCGGTTGCAGACCAGTTTGTCGATGAGTGTGGATGATGAGTGGATGTGAAATGAAAATATGTAGATGAAGACTATGTATGAAATGAAAGCTAATATATTACTAATCTACTTTAATCTATCCTATCTAGGAGCAAACTAAAGTAACCGATGAGTTGAAAATGGAACCAAATCTTGCATAAACTCCTACACAGATAGCTTGAATAGAAGAGAGGAATAAAAAACAAGCACATACATATACATATAACTAGATTAGTCCAAATTACAAAAATGCACACATTAACAACTCAACAAGCTCAAGGCATACAAAATATTTGAAGAGATACTTAAAACTGTAGAATGTCACATCTTGCATAAGAATTAATCCATAAAAAAACTAGCATTCTTACAGTCCATATGAACAACATTCATCCTTGCTTAAAATAATTCACTGCTTATATTTGCTTCACACACAAATAATTCCTTCTTCAAAAGCTGGCCCCTGAGGGCTTCTCCTTATTAGTAGTTTCATCAATAATACATGAAAACTCTAAAACAACTCTTCAATTTTAGTTGACACTGTGTTCCCAAAATAGTTCAGAGATAAACAATGTTTGAGGAGACAAAAATCCCCTCTCAAATGGGCTTCTATTCCTCTTTATACAAATTTTAGTTACTCACATATGACTCTTCATCTTCTTCTTGAAGAAGCAGTTGAAAAAATGGTCCATCTTCTTATTTCTAGTGACAAGTGTACTAAAAAGACAAAATTGAGGTTTCTTAAGAAAAATACAAAACAAAAGGAGAGTATTGTGCTTTTCTTCAAGGATTTCTATTCCTAAGATATGTTGTCCAAATTTCTAGCTGGTCATACAGAGATTCAATCCTTCTGTAAATCAACTGCCCCAACGTTGCGTTATTTAGAGCCACACTATGTTCTAGATCACTTATGTCTTTAGCCAGTGTTGTCATGAAGTCATGTATCAAGGTGTGCAACTTAGCTGGTCGTAATAGATGTTGATCTATGAGATCTGTGGATATGGTGGTAGTGAATTCAACTATTGCCCTTCTTTGATTCGTGCTATTGTATATTTTTTCTACCAGTTCTTCTGACATTAGGTTATTCCCGAGCTCATTTAGTTTCAATAATTGACTATTCTTTATTAATTCTTGTGCTTCTTTATGGATCCTTGAGCATATTGCCATAGATCTAGTGACTTCCTTATTAGATTTCTATCCTACATGTTGGCAATGATCCAACACATAAAATCCATCTTTATTTCCATCTTTGATGATCGTTATATATCAGGTGGAGAGTTTGGATTTTCCTCTATCCATTTGTCTATGTTGTTTATTCCCTCACGGATGATGTTATATTGTGTCAGCTTTGCATGTATATGGTTGTTCTGATAAATGATTATTGAAACTATATTTTGGAAGAGGTGCAGGTGAGCGTACATTTCAATGATGTCTCCTTCCAATTCGTTCCTGACTTTCTCAACATTGATTTTGAAGCTTTGAAGGCTTCTTTCATCAATTTTGATTTGTTGAAGCTTTTCTTTCAGCTCTTTGATCCTTTCCTCTTTCTCTTTGTTTTGCTGACATAATATTTGTATGTTGTCTATATTAACGTTCATGAACGCAAAGCTGGTCGTAGTTGTCACTACATGATCTTCTCTAACATCTCCCATCACGAGAACATGGGTGACAACCAATATCGGTGTTCCTTATGTTACCGATACTTTCTTCACCTTCTCTTGCATAATACTACCTGTTAGCACTTGGTAATTTCTTTGGGCTGTATCAAAGAAACCCCAAGGTAACCTCAAACCAACTTTATGTTGTATTCTGACCTATACGACTAGAGAGGGATCTCTCAAATAAGTAAACACTGAAAATACTAAAAAATATTTAGCAATGAGCACACAGAGGTCAGATTTTGCAATAGGACATGTTTTGTTTTTGTTTTAAAAGGGTTGGTAGGACAAACAAGAGAAGGGAACCATTGGACAATGGGGTCAAATCCTGAACTTAAAAATATTGAGCCAATAGTTGGTGGTGTACTCTCAGAAAGAAAAGGCAAAGTAAGTATTTTTCTTCAACAAATGATCAATATTTGGATGGTTGAAGAAAAGAGGAAAGGACAACCCATTACACTAAGAACACCTAACAAAGGGTGAATTATTAATGTAACTTTAGAATAAAAATAGAATGGAGATAGATCACCATGGATAGAGCACCGAATATAGATGGATTCTGAACATGAAATTCATTAACACTTGAACAAGTATTTTCTGTATGAATGGAGCATCAAATGTAGATGAATTCCAAACATTTACTCTTAGCTAAATACTAGAAAGAACAAACAATAATGGAGATTTGAATTAACAGGAAAAACACATTGAGAACAACACCCTGATGAATCGTTTCCTACAAAATCACAATACTTCTATATTAATTCATAAGGATGTTCTGAGAAATTGATACGTGGTCCAATAGCCTCTCTGACTGAAAGTCCCCCCTTTCTCATTACAAAATACACATTTAAATAATAAAAAATAATGACCATCAAGTTGTTACTAATTGTTTGGAAAACAAAATCAAATAATGAAATAAAACTAAATCTAAAATTGGTTGCAAAAAGATCTTGAATGTTGGAGTTGGAGTCAAAAGTTTTGATTTGATATTATTGGTTGCCACCTCATCTATTTAGCATTGATCTTATGCCTGTAAATCTCTTCAAGTGCTGATTTTGTGCTTGACATCTGGTGTGTGATATTTTACTTACTGATATTCTGCCTTAAATCCTGGGATTGTCTTATTTTGTGGCTAAAATAAATCACTGACTACCACATGCTTTTTGAAATGCCACTCGTACTCTTCCAAATATGATTTTATTTATCCATATCTACTTGAGAAATATCAATTTTCAAATATTTGGGAATAAAATATTTTGATAAAAATATTTCCCAAATATTTCTTTAACTTGTAAAATTCCATTTCCACATTTCCATTCAATCTCATTGTTTTGAAAAACCATGCCCTAGTTACCATCTCCTATAAATCTTCTCCATTATTTTGCAATTTGATTTTATGAATTTCGTAAATGAAATTCAAAACCCTTTTCTCAAAACCATCCAGTGTTTCTAAAAACCATGTTTTGTTTTGCCCAATAAATATTTACCATTTTACTGTGAAAACCCATGGTTTTGAAAACCATGTCTTGGAAACCATCTTTGGTAAACTATGAAAATATCCCTTGATCTTGCCCTTTTGACTTCTGTAAAAAAATTGTATAAACAATTATCCAAATCTTCCGTTAACATGCATTTTTTTCTTTATAATTCCTTTCCTTATTATATTCATAACATAAAACATTTATTTCTCTTCTCTGTAAAATTTTGTTTACCTCTATAAAATTTTTCCACCATGAGAAAAAATTTCTTTATAGCATTGGAAACTCCATGGTTTATATTGAAACACAGTTCTGGAAAATTTATCTTCATACACCACACATTTATGAAACCAAAACAATATAGTAAATGGTTGCAATGGTATTGAAGAGCTTGCGAAGAGTGGTTTTAATCCACACCACTCTGACCTCTACAATGAAAAATATAATAACATGTACCCCAACACCAAAACAATGGTTTGGATTGCGAAACCACTTTAGGAGATTAACCCCCGATCATTTTCAACCTCGCAATGAATATTGGCCGTTGTCCATTCACCATTTTGACTTTTCCACTTTAATTTAATATTGATTGAGATTCGTGCCCATGACTTGACTTGGGATTATGAATTATTTTTGGATTAAATGTTAATATAAATATTTTAATATAAAAAAAATTATATTAATAATTATAAATATTTTCCATTTTTCTAAGGAATTTGGGCATATGAGGCTCATCACATGACTTTGTGGATAAGATAAGGGAGCTTAAGCTTAATAAAAAGAAAGGAATATATTAAATTTTCAATGGGAATATGATAATAAGGGTAAAGGTGAATGAAGTGATGGGACCAAGGAATTTAGATAAGCATTAAGGCTAGATATAGGTTTGGGATATTTTCCAATTTTGACTTATGGAGGACATGACTATTTTGGATGATTAGTGAAGTGAAGGATTTAGGTGATGGGAACTTGACGGAGTTGGTGAAAAAGTTGTAAAATCTGAGTGGAAAGATAGCACAAGGACAGGAGGCTTTGGAAAATTAATACAAATTAGCATGTGATAACACTACATGTTTTGCTTTCATAGGTGAAGCTCCTTAGGTTCAGTACTTTGCTCGGCTGAAATGTCTCCCAGGGCCCAAGTCCTAAGCTGTGGCCCGAAAGATCTATTTCTACACCAACAACAGATGTTTCCGAAATTACTGTTTCCATGGGATGTATATCCCCCCCTCTGTCTTCCATGTATTTCCGTTTCCTTTCTTCTTAAAGAGATTTGTTAGCTGCCTCTTTAGCTTCCTTTTCCACTTTTTTTGCTGTTGCATTTTCTTATATTTCCTTTGCTTCTTGTTCCTTTCACTTGGCCTCTTTCTCTATTGTGGATTTTTCCTCCACTTCAGCTTTAGCTTTTTCCTTGTCATCCTCAATCTTCCGCTTCTTCTTTGCTACATCATTCTTATTTTTTAAAACCTTCTCTTTGTCTCTCCTTTTTTTTATCAACTAATGCTTCTTCTTCTTCCTCTGTAGATATTGAGTGTGTTGAGATGGAAATGGGGGAAGATCGCTCATCTTCTTCTTGCTCTGCCTCCTTCTTGGATTCTTCTCTTGCTTTTTCTTCATCTATGATCCTTCCTCTCGGCTGGCCACACCTATTGAAGATGACATCATCATACGTCTGGTTGTTCTGATGTACTTATTCCTCTTCCCAAATATCCATGGAATACTCCTAAGGTATATCGATTATGTTGAAATGCTCTCTAATCGTGTTTTTGGGATCATGTCTCATGTATCTCTCTTTCCCGAAGTGATAGGACAAGAGGCTGTTTACTTCTTCTTGTGCCTGCTTAGTGTTTTCGAAGAAATAATTTCCCACATAAAATCATAGTGGGGGAAAAATTTCTTTCTTTAGCTAGTATAACATCCCCCCAACTCCATGCATGATCGTCTGATATGCCACCTCTTGGAGCACAAGCTTGTTGGGTATGAACCATGGAAGCAAATGAGGTGGTTTCATTGTGCCATATATTCTTATATAAGTACCGTGCTTGATGAGGTACCAATCCTTGATTCTTCTTATCACTGCCATGACCTTCTTATTCGTGCATGGAGGAGGGTTGTAGAAGATGAACTTGTATAATGGAGCGAGAAAATGATCACAAATCTTCTGATACTCTGTATGATATTTGTATTCTCAGAGAGTTTTACAATATATGTGGATTGCAAGGTTGTATGGTAGCCAAATCCACCGCACATCAGGGTACTTGTGAGTTGTGCACATGATGTCCAAGAGGTATGAGGACATATGGAAACACATGAACATTCCAGGTTTTGCTTGCTTCTTTGTGGAGATAACTGTAGTGAGGTTCTTGCATAGGATCTCATCCCAATTGAACGAAGTCCCTGCATCTGTGCAGTAGTATATTAGAGGCATATATGACAATGAGCATTGTGTTGCATCAATTTCCCCATACAATATGCACAACATGGCTACCAAGTACTGGTAGGGTCTTCTCAAGGCACTCGTGGGGTATCCACTTTTAGGTTTGTACTTAAACTAATTATCTGCCCTATATCACTTGGGGAACAGTTCCTTAGGTGCGTACTAGAATTCCCTGAGGAGTTTACTATCCAACATTTTGATCCCTTATGTTAGCAATGGAAGTCACCTCTGGATTTCAGCAGAGGTAAGCCCAAGTCCCATCAGTTTGTATGTCACAGTAAATGAATTTAAGGATGGTCTAATGGATTCAGTCTCAGGATTATATCGCTTCAACTCAGAAAATTAGATTGCAGATGCATAGATAAGTGAGGTCTTTATATAACTTAAGCCAGTGAGTTTGTATAGTGGTGAGTAGCCAGAAGAAACATGAAAAAGGTATGAAGGTCTGCTCTGAACATCTAGTCTGCTAGCAACCTTTGAAGGAAAATTCTCAGATAGAAGATCCTCTTGGATCTGAAAACTTCAAGAAACTGAAAACGTTGTAACAACATATATAGTCAAACCTACACTATACTATGGTCACAACACCCGACTGGATCATCCATGCTCGAGATTTCAGAGTCAGAAGCAAAGAAATAAAAGAAGAAGTTGGCTTCCATTAAACAAGAAGTCTCAAGTATCGATTCATAACCAGAGAACTAGAGGCCTCATCAAAACATTACAATCAGGAGCGTAGCTCTACCATCGACACTAACAAAATGACAAAAATTCCTACATATACTTAGAACTAGCTCCCTGCTGAAGGCACGATCATGTCATGAGTTTAAGGCTTTGCATTGATGAGTTTCTCTGTTAGGTTGCGCATGAAGACATCGGTCAGACAACCCATGCAGTCTTCTGTCAGACGCGATCTCTGTCAGAATGGACTGACAGTATTCCTCCACAATTTGTCCCTTTCTGGCCTTCTATTTAAGGAAGGATATGATGTCTCACCCAGCTTCCTTATTTATATTAACTGCTGCATCGAGATCTGAGTGAACGTAGTCAATGCCTGCACTTGGAAGACGTGGTGGCCTCTTCCTTGTTGTTTGTGCTGTGTTGGACCTTTGTGGAGGGACCAGGTCGACGGATGGGAAACAATTTGACATGGCTAAGGTGACAGGCGAAATCGATAGGCTACTAGGTGTACGAGGGCCAGGTGGGGAAGACATGTAGGCTAGGAAGAAAACGTGGTGGTACGTAATTAGTTACAGGGGACACAACATTACGACATGGGTGACATGGAGGAGGATGGACATGTGTCGGAAGATAAGAGGGAAGGGAGACCACGTAGACAGACGTGGAAAGGGAAAAACACTCGAGAAAACGTGAGCGAAAGAGCTTCATGGGAACTGAGGTGTGATGGGACGATGATGCGATAGGCAGAGGAGAGAGGTGGAGTGGAAGACAGATTTCAATGAGAACGATGATGGTAAACGATGGTGGTAAGCGGTCTACTCGGAGGGGGTAGG
>JASDQU011442081.1:0-12811 GCA_032191745.1 Picea mariana | reverse complement strand
TTCTGATTTCGAGATGTAGCTCTGTTGTGTATTGTTCGCGACTACTCTTTATAGTTATTTGACATGGATCTACATTGTATTTGATTGGTAGCCATGGTTCTATTTTATCCAGAGCATGGGTATGCCCGCCTCGGTGAGACGTTTGTTATTTTGCAGATGGCACCTCCCGGTTCCTGATCCTTGGGCTCAATTGTTCGACACATTAGTAAAGATTGGTAATGTATTTTAGCCATCAGATGCTCTTCTGACCTCACACATTAGAGGGCATCTGTTATAACCCTATATTACACCACACATGCTCACTTGGCATCATGCCAACTCATATCCCTTCTTTGCCAAAACACTGCTGAGAAACTCTTTGAAAATCCTCTTGAATAAAGGCCCATGCGCCCTAATCCATTAATGCATGCGTGTACACACTGGCTGACCCAAAACAACCCACGTGGATTGAAAAAAGCATGAAAAAAGGAAAGTTGTTGATAGAACAAAAATCTATGGGTGAGTTAACTGAAATTCCCAGCCATGCATGGCCCAGGGTTCGTCTAAATACCTAGCTCCTTCTAGCCTATAAAATAAGGGGTAGGGGTCCCATTTGAACAAGGAAAAATATATCAAAGAAAGTCTGCCCATTTACGTATTCCCATTGTCCCAACCCTTTAGCCTTTCCTTGTGCCAAAGGAGATTCAAAGCAAAGCAGTTGAAGGACAGAAGAAGAGGAGCCCGGGATCAGGTTCAAGGAGCGGTGGCCGGTCTCAACATTTGTAAGTTGACTCATTTTACGTAATAAAGAGAATTCTTTTCCCATCCCAATTCATGAACTGTTTATAGTTTGATCAGTATATGTTTGGATTTCTAACCCGTTAGTATATAAGTAGTATGCATGCATAGTTGTTGTTTGTCTTGGATGCAGGTCAGCTTTGGAAGGAGGATTGCGAACAAGTAATCAAGCACAATGGAGGATCGACATCAAACGCCGAGAACGAGGTAGGTTGATCTTTCAATGAATTTACTAAGAAAAGGGGATTTAAATCTAGGGATGAAGGTAGAAAGTAATTTCTATTCGGTCATATCTGCATGCAAAGTCTGAACTCTATTTGCTAGTTCGTAGGGTGATTTTCCCCAACAATAGGTAGTAGAGTGAGGGTTCTCTCTAGATAGGCTAAGAGATTAGTGACTAGTTTTGAGAAATTATTTTGAGCATCATGGCCCACGATAATGAAGAGATGAATAAACCATATAATGTCAAGGGTGTTCCTCAAACGTGTGCACAATTTTCCTCTTTTGTTAATAGGATCTTCCATGGGAAAGTTAGAGATAGGGGTATCTTCCATTTTCTTACCTGTGATAGTAGCTTTGGAATCATCATCCAATGTTACTTCCTTGGAAAAGGGAACATCAAAGTGAGAGTGGGTGAAGGGCATCCAACAGAGATTTGTGTTTCCTAGGGCATCCAACAGACCTCTGAGTTCCTATAACTCTTCCCATCCTAGAGGTATTTTCATTTCCCTTCTCATAAATTCTTCAAGGGTTATCTAGATTTCGAGCATTTTGTAGATTTGGGTTCTCCCATACCGGAATGGGAATGAAACTATCTATTGAGGTAGGAGGGCGCGCATGATTAAAGGTAGACATAGGCTTGAGATGGGTAGGATATTTAATGAAAGGAGATTATGACAAGAAAGAAATAGGGTTGGATGGAGGGATATAGTAACTTAGAGGTTGCTTCTTCGAAGCCAAATAAATTGAAAATGAAAAATGAAAACCAAGAGTGACTAAGAAGTCACGAGACTCACCTTTAAAAATCATATACCATATCTTTCCATGATAAGGATCGATCTGCAAATGATCTCGGGATGAATAAATCCATGGAAAGAGCATGAGTAAATGGTCAGACCAAGATTTCTTTTGGCTGCAAAAGGGTGTTTCAAAAACCATCAGAAGGACCATGGTGCATAATATCATCATATCCATGTTTGATGAACCTATAGTAACTTTTAATGCATGTACCTTTTGTGCTAGCAAGTGGCTTAAGAGGGTTGTAGGTATTTTCACTGGGATGAATTCAACCTATCGTGTCACCCTATCTAAGATGGATGTGGGGTTACTCTATTGCTTAATGACTTTATTTATATATTTGACGTAGGTTTCTTGGAATAACAAGCACTACAATATTTCGTGTGTTTTAGTTCGTTATACCTTATGTTTTTACACTTTCTATTTGTGTTTTGATTAGGTCTTTAATTATTCCTTGATCTTTCGTTATTTTTATAACATTACCTGTAAGGCCTTTGGTGAGGAGGGCACATGCACCTATGCCCAACTAGAATAGACTATAGCAAGACGTGGGACTTGGGGTTTCCAAATGAATATGAGTGGCATGCCCCATCCTCATATAGGCACAGAGTGGGAAGGCTTGGGAACATGTTTGACCAAGTGGACCCACGTGTCCACTTATGAAAAGACGGGTTGTGATGATGTGTCATGGGGAGTGAGGTGGACTGAAGATATGGAGTGAGCCAATGAATGATCGGGTGCAGATGTATGGGTGGATCAGATCGAGTGAATGCATGGTGTGCCAGACTTGGGAACAACAACTTAGATTGGGTACGCAAACACTTAACGTGTGGAATCAAGTCACCCGCCAGCATCTCATCCCACCTTGTGGAGTTTGCGACGGGGAGAAGAGATGGGGCAAGTCCTTGGAGTGCATTATGGCAAGATGATGTCTTGGGATTATTATGAGGAAGGCATGAGACATAGATAGTTTCAGTTTGAGGTGGGCATATAGTTGGGGCGCATTGTAGGATAAGACAAGAAAGTGTGACGAATAAGTTTTGGTGTGATAAATCCGTGAAGTCTAGATAGTTATGTTGTATGGGGCGAGTCGTGACACTTTTCCCATCTTTGTAATTGGGACATTAGTTCCCTCTTCACTAATCTAGGTGGATCATCTCAAAATTCGATAGAGTTAAAAATTCACATGCAAACAATGGTTAAAGATCTTGAATTTTAGATCAAGTTAATTTTCAGATCAAGTTGGTATTAGAGCGAGGTTAGCCATTGCTTTGTGATTTGATCTTAACAAGATCTAGGATTCAACATGGTGAAGGAGAACTTGAAGAGTTTGATCTAGAGATTGGTTCAAGAAGAGGAAGGATGTCTTCACCAAAAGGAGAAGAAGCAACTTCTTCTATCCCTTCTGAAGGGGAATTTCTGAAAGCTTTCATGAGAATGCAAACGATGGTAGAGGAGCTCTATCAAGATAGAAATAAAGGTGAACAAGGTGGACCATCTCATACAAAAGGTAAAAAAGAAGGAGATGGTGAGGAAACTCCTAAAACCCCACCAACTTCTCCATCTTTTCTTGATGGTTCTATTCCTTCTCCATTTGAAAAGAAAAAAGCAAAAGTTGATCTTAATATGCCTCATTTAAAGCTTGATATTAAGTTTGAATTACCTATGTATAATGGAGAGTTTAATGCTGAAAAATTGGACTGCTCTCATTTGGTGGGAGAGCAGATGTCAAGAGGATCTTGCCACAAAAGGCAAAATCGTTTCCTCTTGGTATGAGTTATTTTCAGCACTTAAAAACAATTTTATCCATCAGGGTATATGCAACAAGCTATGATGGATTGACAGAATTTGAGGCAAGGTAAGGGACAAAGTGTGCAAGAATACACACAAGAATTTAAAAAAAGAGCATTGGTACTTGGTATACCTCTCTACACCCAGTAAACTCGTCTCAAATATATAGGAGGATTGCATAATTATTTACGTCATATGATATTGATGTTTAATCCGACTAACCTTGATGAAGTATGTGTTCAAACAACTCACATTGAGTCAAAAGGGAAGAGTGTTCATAATGTTTTTTTAGCTGAACTCATCCAGGCAAAAGAAGGCAAGGAAAAGTGGAAAAGTAAACATGCAGCTACAATGAAGAAGGGTGATGAGAGACCTACATGTTCGCATTGTCAAAAGCAAGGGCATGAAGAGGAAAATTGTTGGAAGCTACATCCAGAATTGAAACCGAAATGGTTTAAGGATCAGAAGGGGAAGCAAACAACCACGGTTATCGTTGAGGACCTTGGATCAGATTCCGAGGATGAAACAAAGATAACAATCGTAGGTGTGAAAGGTAAATCTATTGTTGATAATGATTCTAACATTGGTTCTTCATGTGCTTCTACTTCTAAAGATGATGACAATTCTAAGGATAGAAAGAGGAATGCATTGTTTCATATAAGAGTGATTACAAAACAAACAAAGGTCGACACACTCATAGATAGTGGATCTCAAGCTAATCTTATTTCAAAAGAAATAGTTAAGCAATTGGGATTAACAACAAAACCACACAAGAAACCTTATCCATTAGGTTGGGTATGCAAAGATAAAATATTACAAGTAACAGAACAATGTGATCTAAAGTTTGCAATTACATCTAAGTTTGTAGATGAGGTTGAATTTGATGCTATCCCACTAGATATCTGTGGAATTGTGTTGGGTAGTTCGTACTTATATGATCGAAAAACAATCTTCTATCGAGAACATAATCAGTATCACTTGTTTAAATAAGGAATTGAGTACATAGTGCATTCACATTCATACAAAAATGACAAATCATTGGGCACTACACAACAATTAAAAAGGGTTATTAATGCAAGTCGGAATTTGGCACTTATGTCTATGCAGTGTAAGGAAGAAAAGAATCCTAAACATGAAAAGGAAGTGTCATTTCACTATAATGCACCTGTTTTGGTTGATAGTGTTTCTATGGTTAAAAGTCAGCATGGTTTGGGTACAATCTCTTTCACATATTCAATGTTTATATTCAGCTTATTACTCATCAACAATATGTGGTTGGTTCCGACAATGTTGAATGAAGATGTGATTAAGAATAAGATTAATGTACTTAAACAATGTCAGTGCAGTGTTGATTGTTGTATTGTTGAGTCAGATGTACAGGTTCCAAGAAGAATGGATAGGTGATATAGGACAAGTGAGACAAACATGTCCTCACTTATTTTCTGAATGATTTCATACCTTTTGTGGCCAAAAATCTTTCTAGTGGGAAGGTTTGATACAGGTGGATCATCTCAAAATTCGATAGAGTTAAAAATTCACATGCAAACAATGGTTAAAGATCTTGAATTTTAGATCAAGTTAATTTTCAGATCATTCACATTGTATTGTATTGAATTTGTTTCACAATATAATAAATCTGTGAAGTCTAGACAATTATGTTGTATGGGGTGAGTCGTGACACTCTTCCCATCCTTGAAATCGGGACATTAGTTCTCTCTTCGCATTGTATTGTATTGAATTTGTTTCACAATATAATAAATTAAGTTCGGTGTTAGAGACTGTTGGTGCCACCAACACTACATCTGTGTCTCTTATGTTTCACATATTTGTTCAATATATATTGAAATGACTCAGTGTTAAGAATGCTAACAAATTATAAAGTATACAAGTAAATTGCACATAGTAGGAGTGTGACTCACTCTTAACCTAAAACAATGTATGTCTATGCTCTAGGTGAAAAAACATAATCCAAGATAAATAAAACGTAAAGCTTGAATTTATCAAGCTAACAAATTAAAAACAATCTCAATACCAAATATAAAAAATTTCATAGTATTTTTTGTAAAATAAATTAATATTTAAAGAAATACTTAAAAGGGCATGTTTGTGCTCTTATCAGTACACATCAATTATAGTAAAATGGCATGGTTGTGCTCTTATTGGTACACAGCCATTATAGATAAATTTTATACTTTGCCCCATTCTTATTTATTGTATTTAATGATTAAAAACATTAATTTTTTATTTGTCCGACCCGTTTCTTTGAATAACATTATCCATTTCTTTATATTTGCTGTTTGCATGGACTATGCTGGCAACTCTTAGATTTTGTTCTCACAATTTAACCTAATTTTGCATAAAATATGTGACGTTCAGACATTTTAGTTTGCATAAAATGTCTAACTTGAGAACGGAGATCTTACGATGGCCGACGCAATACCGGAATTTTACGATGGCCGGCTAAACACCGGAATTTCCTTGAAAAACATATGGAATAGATATAAATGAGCAACTCTCAGCATCGCACTATATTATAACTCCGCTAAATTATCATTGATATCAACATTCAACGGCTAGATTGCTGTAGGATTTTGGAATCGCCGCCAGCCATTCCTATCAGAGATGGATGACCTATGGAGGGCATGTGCTGCGATGCTCATAAATGGGACTTCAATTTCGCTATATATAGTTCTGTTACTATTTATGACTCTATTTTTGACTCCGAAGAACAAATATGAGGGAGTTGTATCTGTGACATTGTTTGTTTTAATTTTCCCCTTGGCACTGTATAAGTGGTTGGCACCCTGGATGCTATTTGAAGACGAAGGCGATGAAGAACAAAATATCCGGCCCAGCCAGGCGGACAGAAATTACAACACCTTTAAGACAGTCGAGAGAAACATCGAGTACAGCAGTCTAGGGATGGTGGAGAGGTGCAGTATTTGTCTCGTCGATTTTATAAACGGGGAGCGGGTTGTGTTTCTGTTGCCATGCTTGCATTATTTTCACATACACTGCATTGGTCCCTGGATCCGATCTCATTCCAATTGCCCCTTATGTAGGAGGCCCATACACAGAGCGTCTAAAGGTAGAAGTACGTCTTAGTTTCTCAAAAGCTACATGTAAAACAATTTCCAAATGGTATTGGGTGCCCCTTTTTCTCATAAACCAAATATTATTGATGTAAAAGACAATGTCTATCAAATGAAAATATCTATATTTAAGCCTTAATGTCTATCAAATGAAAATATCTATATTTAAGCCTTATTGATAATTGATAATGGGCACATTTAATGGTCCTTTAACCATAAATTTCCATCATAAGATTTTATGTTAGTAACTTTCTACTATTTTTAAAAGCTTTTATTAAGTTAATTTGTTTATTTTTAACATTTATTTAATATGATTAACAAATCACTGTGTAACCATCTAATTACCACGTTCAAATGATTAATAAACTTAATTGAAATTACAAATCTACTGCACTATTAACTTTTTATCATTTTACAATGTTAAATTTACATTTGTATCACTTTTACTTAAGCCTCATTACAATCCATCCTTTTATATTCTTTCAGTAGTTTCATGTTACCAGCCCTAAATCTTACCAGACCTAAAATGACGACGGACAATCATCACAAAATTCATAAAACTATAACAACAAGCTAGAACTAGAGGCATCGAAAGCTTAAAAACTCGAAGAAGAACTAAAATAATAAACAAATTATGATGATCACTAAATTTAGTCATATGCTAATTAAATTCGAAGTGGTAAAAATCAATACCGGTAATTGAATTTAAAAAACAGAAGTATATTCTAACCTTCAACCAGGTCTGACTTGTGTTTTTACATTTCTACCATAGTATATGTATCTCATCCAGGCTTGAGAGCCTCTACGAGATTCAAACTCCGTTCAATTTACTAAGGTGTTAAGAAACACTAATAGTTGATCCAACGAGTTTGTGTATTAGTTTAAATTACCCAGGCAAAGTAATATTTCCCCTGCAACAAATGTTTAATCATCATGCAAATTGTAATTTACTCATAAAACCTCCAATTCCATTTCTAATTTATATTGGTAGGAATGCCAACTTTTCCAAAATAGAAAGAAGACAATTTTCTGTGAGTTCTCAGTCTACCTCACTCAAGGACTCTCTTAGACTATTGATTAATGTAGATACTAATATTGCACCTTTCAGAAGCTTCAACTCCCTACCCTGTAATGGGTTGAGAAAAGAATTGCAGTGTCTTTGTAATTCTTGCAGCCACTCAAAAGAGTTCCCACACTTCCAAAAGAGATACTCACACTCACATGGATTTGTCACAGCAAATAATACCACCACCCTCCTCTACTTCAATGGATAATGTGTACACTTTCACAAAGCATGTCTTGTATTACCTAGAAGGGAACCCTTATCAAGAAAAACCCAAATGGCTAGGACTAGCACAGCCACTCAAAACCCTAGCTGATGAACACCGAAAGGGCGATGCCAAAGCTTCTTCCGGCAGGTTAATAGCTAGAACCTTAAATTCCCTCTATAGGTTATAATAAACCTTTGTTATAGTCTTCCACCCTCCCCATAAACGCACAACCAGAAAATGAAACGCACAGCCAGAAAATGAAATGCACAACCAGAAAATGAGCAAGGAAAAGAACAAGGTGGAAGGAATTCATTTTTGCTATAGGGGAAAAGGTTTCATTATAGTCAATTCGTTCAACTTTTGAAAATCCTTTGGCAAATAACTAAGCCTTGTGTCTTTCAACACTTCCATTTGATCCATAATTAGTTATGTAGACCCATTTACATCTGACAAGTTTTCTTCCTTTGGAAGAGGTACAAGATCCCAAGTATCATTTTCCATTAAAGAATAATACTTGTGATTCATTGTTCTATCCCAATAAGGATGACTTGAAGCTTCTGCAAATGTCTTTGGATCATGAGTCTTTGAAATTTCAGCCAAAAGAAAAGAGGCTCGCTGGAACTGTGAATGTTTACAACGCTAATCTGAAGGATCACTGACAAGATCACCAACTGCTTCTTGTGTTGAACGGACCCATCTAGGAAGTGGTGGAGATGGTGTTGGTTAAGGTTCAAAGGACTCATCTAGAGGAAGGTGAGAAGGCAGAGGTGGATTTTCATCCTCAATGTCATCATTGGAAGAAGAAACCAAAATAGGAACATACGAAGGCACAAGTGTCGAATATGGCTCGCAGGCCAAAGAAGACACAATTTCTGAATTAGACTCGTAGGACAAGAGATTTTCATCAAATCTAACATCTCTTCTAATAATAATTTCATTACAATGTGGTTGAAGAAGTCTATAACCTTTGACATCTTCAAAATAACCAACAAATATACATTTCTCAATTTATGTTTTCCTTTTCTCATCAAGAATGTGAGGCCATGCTATACTGCCAAATACACGGAAGTGACTTACATTTGGTTTAATTTTAGTCCAAGCTTATTATGATGTTATATTTTTAAGAGAGTTTGTGGGAGTGCGATTTACTATGTAATTTTCACAGTTGATGACTTCTGCACAATACGCTAGACTTAATCTCTTAGATTGGATCATACAACTAGCCATTTCTTTTAATGTGTGGTTCTTTATCTTAGCAACACCATTTTGTTGTGGTGTATGTGGAAGAGTGTGTTGCTTTTGGATGCCCTCTACAGTGCAATAACTTGTAAAATTATTGTTCACATATTCGCCTCTATTATATGTTCTTAACGTTTGAATTTGATGTCCAAATTTCTTTTCTACAAGGGCCTTGTAGGCTAAAAAATTGTCAAAACTTCTCTCTTAAGTTTTAAGAAGTAAACCCAAGTACATCTGGAAAATTCATCAATGAAAGTTAAGAAATAATTGCACCCAGAAAAATAAGGAGAATAAAGTGGAACACACAAGTCACCGTGAACAAGCTGCAAAGGTCCCGAGGCGTGCCAAGAGGCATGTTTGTCAAAACTATCCCGATGATGTTTTTCGAGAAAAAAACTGGCACAAACACAATCTTTGCATGAAACAATAGGAAGACTAGTCACCATCTGTTGATTACATAATTTTTGCAATGAACTGTAGTTTAGATGACCAAAATGCTCATGCCAAATTTTTCTCAAGTCATCGCTATGAGCAACAAAAATTGATGGAAAAGATGATGACCCAAAGTTGTCAAACTTGTACAACCTGATAATATCATCAACAAATCTAGTTGCAAGAACTTGCTTAGGATATTTTAGATCATTGATTACAACTTGGTGAGGTGAAAACTCTACAGTTTTACCTTCACCTAAATGAGTGATTTGATATACTCATAGAAGGTTACAAGAAATACTTGGAACACATAATACATCATTGAAATGGCCATTATCGACTTGAACTATTCTAGATCCTACAACACTAAGATATTTTTCATCACCAAAAAATATTTTCTTGGTGTTACATTCATTTAGAGAAGAAAATATGTCTTTATCCTTAACTATATAATAATATGCTCCATAATAAATAAACCACTCATTATAAGAAGAAGTAGAAGTTACATTGAAGGAGAAACCATAACATAAAGTGCATGTCCATGCGAAGAATATAAAGAAGTAGAATCAATACTAATGTTGTGATTCTTCATCGTTGCTTCTAAAGCTGCCATATTCTTGAAATAGTTGGACTCACCATCACCATATTTATCACAAAAGTAGAAATGTCTACGAGTCTTCTTATTTTTAGATTTTTATTAGGAGCTGAAGTTGTCTGAGTGGGTTTGGGAGCCTTATGTTGTTTTTTGTTGTGGCGAGGATGTTTCTTCTTGGGATTCTTGGGTTTATCTTTCTGCTGAGCGACTAAGGCTTTGTTGGAGGTACCTGCAGTTCTGATCACTCAAAGTTGTACATGCTTATATTTCTCTCTAATCAAAGCATCACAAAAGGACTCAAGAGTGGGTTTTTGATAAGATTTCCCTAGAGTCTCTCTCATGGCATAAAAGGTAGATACAAACATAAAATATGCACTACTTAGCTTAGAAAAAATAATATCGATGCAACGCTCTTCCTCCAGCTTTATCTCACATTCTTCACATAAAATTATTAGTTTTTTAAACTTAGATAGATAGTCTTTAATGCAAGAAAAAACATTTGGGCTTAAAGTCAATATTTGATTTTCTAATTGATGCGCTCGAATAATATTGTGGTTACCAAACACAGATTCAAGTTGTTCCCAAGATTCATTGGGGTCATTAAATTTTTAAGGTGGAACCTTAAATCGATAGAAATGGACATTCTGTTCAGTCCACGTGATTCATCACTCGTATTATCCCATTTGAATTTCTTATCAACATCAGTGGGTTCTTTTTCCTTTCCAAAGATAATCTGGTATAAGACTTTACTTCTTAATAAATCCTTCATATGATATTTCCATTGGAAGTAGTTGGTGCTGGTAAGAAAAATATTACTAGAAGAATCCATATTAAATATGTAGATAATATGGATTTAAAAACTGAAATTTATGGTCTAGATGGAAAGATCTCAAAAAATTAGGCAGTTTCAAAAATAATGGCACTGAAAACAGACTTCAGATGTGAAAGTTATGCCCTTTTAAAAAAGGCATAAATGATAACCAAAGGACCACATGGTGGTGTAAGTTGCTTTATGAAGTGACCCACTTTTATAAAAAAAAGCGAGGATCACTTTTACAATGAAGTTACTTTATAAAAGAAAGCTGCATGCTCATCACATTTGAGCATTACATCACCCTTCTAGGGCTTGGCATCACCCTTTTAGGGTTTTATTTGATGTATATTTAATTTTAGCATTATATAGAGACAAATTGAGGGGTCAGCCCCACTTATTTTACGTCATTGACAAATTATGTGGATGAATTATTTTGAGGTTTTCTCATATAAAAAGGGAAAGGCTCATTTTCATTTGACATCATCACTTCTCACCTTTGAGAGAGAACACTTCTGAAATTTTTGCCCTCTAAGGGTTATTAGCTCTCTTGAACTCATGTGCTATTCTTGGAAGGTCAATTGTGGGTTCTCTTTGTTGATTTTGGATGGAATTGTCTACAATTAGGGTTTTATCTCATGGTATCTTGGTGAAGAAATTAAATTTTTTTGCAATAGTATTATTATGTTATTGTGTTTCATGGTAATTTTTTCTATTTCATACTAGACATATTTCTTGGTGAAACCCTAAGAGGGGAACATAAGTTCTTCTTCATCTCACAAGGTAATTTTGTCCAAATGTTTTGAAAGATTGATTGCTAGGGTTAGGATACTAAATCCCTAAAGTGTTAGTGCTTTAGAATTTTATTGATCCAGATTATTTTCGACACGAAATGAGAGCAGAGATATAACACAAAAATATTTAGAGATATTGCAAGAGAGACAACAATATAACAGAGATATAGCGGAAATAACAAGAGTCACATATATACAGTAATACATGATTTCTATTAATCAAAGAAATGTATAGAGACTATAAAAATACAGAGTGAAAGACTCACTAGAATGGTGGAAGCTTATCTCTGAGAAGAGATGTGACGGCTACTCGCATTCACAAGAAGATGATTACAATGAGGCTATGAAGGCCTTTTTACAATAAGAAAGAATGCCAAAAACCCTAGACATCCAAAAACCTAACCCTGGGAGATGAAGCGCCAAAAGTCATGTGGGCCTCGTTTGGGTAAGTGAGTACATCAACTTCCCAGGGTCGTAACTTTTGCATACGATCTCCATTTTAGGTGTGTGATAGCTCGTTGGAAAGTTATCATCGAGGAGATTCATTTTGGGGGCTCAATCATGCCTTTGGATATCATTGAGAACCTATATCTAAAAAATCCTTCATTTGGGCCCTCAAAATAGCCCCAAAAGTTAAAACCTGCTAAAAATAGTAAATTGCCATAACTGCCAGAAAGTCATTTTGAGCCATTTGGAAAAGGTGGGTGGCCATTGATATCCACCTGGATCAATCCTCCCTCTTTAGGAAGCAATGGTATCCATTGCGTTGAGTTCCTCGGGGAGAGGGAAAAGCATTTGTTGAATCTACATCTTGGTGAGTTGCTTGTCTTGCTGGAGACGTCGCGCTGCTCAGTTTGTTGAAATCTGTCATGAACCTGTTGCGGTTGAGGCTGCTCAACAAGTCAAGATACATGAGAGGACGATGTGTAGAAGGAATCTTTTCACTTTGTTGTAGCCTTGTCGACCTTCTTCTGTTGGATAGAAGGTGCTTG
>JASDQU011442079.1:9108-29811 GCA_032191745.1 Picea mariana | reverse complement strand
ACTCATCAATATCAATCATGCAATTTCGCTACTTCAAATGCAAGGATGCCCCCAATCTAATATAAGGCGAGAAATCAAATCTTTTTGTTTTAAAAAATTGTCACTAAAATCAATAATGAACTTTCTTAAAACAAAGAAACCCAAACTAAAAGTTTTCTTTTAAAGCGAACTATTTGGAAGAAATCTGATCTTTCCTTAAACAATTCTAAAGAAAACACACACTTTGTAATTGAAAGATACTCAAAGCAAGAGACTAATCCTTCAAAAATAAACAAAGCAAAAGTGGCTAAAAACAACTCAAAGAATGTCAAGCAGACTGTAAACAGATCAATATAGGCTCCAAAAGTTCAATCCAGCTGTTCAACAAGGAGTTTCTTAATGTAAATGAAAATTGTCCTTTTGAAACAATAATCAACTAAGAAACACCAAACTCTTAACTTCCAATCAATTACTAATCTTCAACCAATACAACACATTCAACCCCAGTAATCATAGAGAGGAAAAATGCCAATAAAGGCTAAAGGATGAAAGTCGAGTGACCAAAGCAAGAACAATCTTAAAGAACCTAGATCAGATCCAGCAAGCAAATGAAGCAAAAGATATGTAAACCAGTGAGATGAAGTGTCAAAAAGACTTAAAACAACCCTACTGAGCTATTGGAAAAGTCAAAATTTGAGTTCAAAAATTTTCAAAATCTGCCCGCAGGCAAGCTTTGGACACAGTGCGGGAAACTCAAATTTCCGCAGTCCAGTTAAATGAAAAATGCGGACTTTCCACACTGGAATATATATGCAAGGTGCGGAAACTCAGAATTTCCGCAGGCTGTCAATAAGTACAGTGCGGAAATCTCTGAAAGTAAATAAAAATTTTCAAAATCAAGTAAAATCTAACTTGGTTTTGTAACCCAGAAGGTGTCTCAGGGTATCCTGAGGACTCAGAAGTTTACAAATCAGAAGAAAAAAAGAAATGAGAGTAAATGGCCACAGAAAGTTCAAGAAACCAAAAAGACAAAGGGATAGTTCCCCAGCGGAGTCGCCAATTTTGTTTATGGATAAATCCGTAAGTGCGGACACAAACCGATCTCCCCAGATCCACCTGGATCTGGAACAAAACGTGACAGAATATACCGCTTTCCCTAGATCTAAAGTATTGAATGGACAAGAGAAAAAGGATGATGTACTTACTTTATAAAATCTCTCCTTTAATCTCTGTTTTTCCTCGCTCTGCTACGATGCTCTTGCGTCGTCCAATCACAACAACACAAACCAATCACAGCAAAGACATTAATATATTCAAAACCCTAGACTATACATGTGATCAAGGGATCATGTAATAAAGTAGATCTAACTTTATGGGAAAGAAACATATTACTGTATCATATTAAATGTGAAAGAGAGATTACAACCATTGCCTTGATGTCGTAAGGTCCCTTCCAATTGTCCTTCGTTCCCCACACACTTCTTGCTCCAAGGATTCTAAGACCATAGATCTGATAGCTGCTCACAATCTATCTTGACAAAGCAAATCTCAAAGCCACTCCAACCAAACTAATAATTCCAAGCCAACCAAAAGCTACACAAAAGATAACTTTCTGCATGAGAACTCTTCTCCTTTTATAAGCTAAAGAAGATAAGGTGAGGAGGTTAGGATGATCCCACTAAATCATGAAAGCGAGTAAGATCCAAACCGTTCGGATGCCACCTCACCCAAGAAGCTTCTCCTTCTAGAAAATTCGAGAAACCATACGTTTTTCCCACGTGCTGGAATGTCTGCACCCTAGCTATATAGCAACCTGCGGAAAGTTCGCACCCTGGCTATATAGCAACCTGCGGGAATTTGTCATTCCCGCACCCTGCCTATATAGCAACCTGCGGAAATTTCTCTTTATAAGGTTTTTACATAGAAAAATGCAACTTCTTTTCTCAGGAAAAGTTCTTCTTCCTTTTCTCTTCAAGAACTCAGGCCACTGTGACCCCTCTAAAGGCAATAGATAGGTTTACATCATTAACTATCATAGGGATGACGAAAATAATGTGTAACAGTGACAATGCAATGGCTATGCATTGATTAGTGGGATCGATGGTTGACTTACATATGTTATAACGTTGGTGGCTCATGGAAGTGATGGCTTGCATTTTTATGGTGGTTGTGTTATGTTTCGGTTAAATGTTTGATAATGATGTTATACATGATCGTTGGATTTTGTAGTGGTCGAGCGGTTTATTTGAGTTATATCGGGAATGTAAACATGGGTGGTGCATTTGGCAAAGTGAATGCAAATTGTTGGATTATTATGTGGACTTGGATTATACTATGGTTTGAATGTGTTGATACTATCGATGCACTGGTTGATTAATGGTGTTAATGGAAGGCTCATTGGCATGTACTATGGAGTAAATGAGATATGGATGGAGGCAAAGTGCATTTACTACACGTCACCTTTACCCTTCCCATTGGCCACCACCCTAGTCAAACTATTGTTTTGATTTTCCTATTGTGTTCATGATCCATATTTCTAGTAGGGTGAAACCACTCAGCCACCTCTCGTCTTAAGGATTTCGATTAGCATGTATGTCTCTTTTGGCCATTCTTGACTTCACTCTGGTTACAAAATTATTTTGGCTGAGTTGTGTGGGTTTTTGTTTGTCCTAAGTGCTAAAATTGTGTTGAATTTTGGATTCGATTGAAAATAGATGGTTCGGCTCATATTAGTTTAAGTTCGTTGGTTTGTTATTCTTCCTAGGTGATAGTTTTTTATTACCATTGCATGTTGCTTGAAGGGTTTTGTTTAAAATCATGGATGGATGATTGTATTCTTAGTTATTGGGTTTAATTAAGAGCCTTGTTTCCTTATTTGGCCTTGTCAAGGGACTATCTCCCATCCACAAGCATCACATCCCCTTGCATGTACACATTCGACCTCGAAGTCTCATTGAAGTTAGGTTAGTTCCTCCTATGAAGGCTACTGTGAAAAAACTAAACCCTCCATCCTGAGGTTGCATAGGCAAACTGTTGATCCTGTCAAGTGATTTCCAGTCACCATGGTCTATTATCTTGAATACGGGCTCACCCATGGGTCGTATAGCCATCATGTTGGTTTAGTTTCTCATCACTACCTCTGTGATAATGGAATGAGCCCCACATTTCCAATTGCACTGCTAAAGGTCATGGTCTCTAGCCTATTGTCATGAAATGGCCTCTGTCATTTTTTGTTTTGGTTCAGAGGTACATACCGTTATCACTCTTGTTTGGTTTATTTCTTCTTTCACCATAGTGTCGAATTGTTGGTTATTATACAACCATTAGAGTGGTTCTTATGATGTTCAAATAATGGTTTGAATTAGTCACAGGGGTTTGGTGTTGTCACACATGTCGCGTCCTATAGGTGATGTCTTGAAAATTTGAAGACTGGATTGGATATGTTTATGTTGGGCTATAAAGATGTCGTAAAAACAACCTCTATGCATCAACCAAAGGTAGGCACTGGAACAAGTGTTTTAGTTGTCGCTTACGTAGGTTCTTACCTTCCATTTTCAATACCCAGCCTCCAGATTTGCAACAACTGTAAAGGAACAACAATCGTAAAGGGAACGACAGTTGTTCTATTCAAAGGAACAACAATCGTAAAGGGAACGCCAATTTTTCTATTCAAAGGAACAACATGACCTGAAAAAGGAACAACAATTGGAACAAAAGGTACAACAGTCGCTACATTGGGCCGAACTAATGTTGAATTAATTGCATTGTAGTATTTACCCAACTTATCTAATTTGTCAACCCAGGGGTCGTAAACTAATGAAGCACACACAAAGTATATCCAAGATTGAAGTGAGACTAATCTAATCTAATGTTTAAGCTACAACTGAAATTGAATCATTAATCTAACACACGACTAAAATAGAATCATTAATCTAGTTGTGTAAATGAAATTACTCTAAGAATGGGAAATTACGTAAAGGAAATTAATCTAGAAATGGAGAACTACATGAAGGAAAAGTAGATACAACAAGTGAAGAGTTAAATGGCACAACAACACATGAGATCTCTCACCAATGAAGCAATCTTACATTCAATAATCAAATCAATCTTCATAAAAGAATAATGAAATCATGAAAACCAAAACCATGAATCAAAGCTAAGAATCCCTTTCTCTTTCGAATCCTAATAACTACCATTAATGACTACTCTAATTCTAATTACATCTTAATTGAATAATCTAATTCCTCTTCTACTTGAATCCTCATGAAGAGAGAGCACTCTCTTTTATACATAAGAGCCTTGAAGATAAGATAACCATCTCATTATTACAGATCCACTATTCTCTCAACCTATTTTCCATTATTACAAAATATAATCCTTTAAATCCTCACACATATCTCTCATATATATTAGATAAGATATTCCAACCAAATCTCTCTGATCTTCTCCTTGGAATGGGATTGAATTATCTCCTCAAATATTGAAATGGTGGAGGAAGTATTTGAGAAGTCCTTTGAATTAATCCTTCATATATTCCTACACATTACAAAGATCACACATAATTGAGATATATATGAAAACATGTTGATTTTCTAACATTTAATCACAAATTCCTTTTAAATACTAAAATGAATAAAGTGGAGAACAATAAGGTGAAACCCAAGTATATTAATGGAAATGATATCATGAAAGGTTAATGGGGCAATGAAATGTGAAGAATGATGAGGGGAAAGGTGGATGAGAATAGGACATTTCTGAGCCCCAACAGAGGTACATACCGTTATCACTCTTGTTTGCTTTATTTCTTCTTTCACCATATTGCCGAATTGTTGGTTATTATACAGCCATTAGAGTGGTTCTTATGATGTTCAAATAATAGTTGGAATTAGTCAAAGTGGTTTGGTGTTGTCACACATGTTGTGTCCTGTAGGTGATGTCTTGAAAATTAAAAGACTGGATTGGATATGTTTACTGCATGTTTTACACTTGAATGTGTGTGTCCTAGTCACTCACAGACGACTAAATAAATGGCCTAGAATAAGGTTTTGACTTATATCATGGTTATATATATTGTTGCGTGGTTATGGGAATTATGACACTATGGAATTCTCTCAGTCGTGCATCATGTATAATATGGATGGCTTGTTTCATATGCCCAATGATACCCTCGAATTCTAAGTGCATTTGTCTTTTGCGATGGATCACTGTTGATGACAATTTTGTCAAACGTTTGGCACAGTTTTGAATAGCACTAAGATATTTGTTTTTTATAGTGGCATGGTTACATGGTTTCAGAAATTCGTTTCTTCATAGCCTGTGTCTAAATGATGATTGTTGTTTGTATATACAATTGCCTTTCAGGCGTGGTATGTGAGGTGTTGATTATTTTGATCTTTCTATTGCATATATATGTATGGGAACGTATCGTTATAGATATTGATTGGCTCTGTAGAGACTCCATTATTATTTTTGTGAAACACTACTTTCAAATACAAATGTAGATTAGGGAATGTATGGAATGGTGGATGTTAATGGTTACAGATTGAGTGTTGTTGTTGATTGTTATGAAATGCAGAATGTAAGAATAAAGGGAACATAATCTCTTACAAATTGTGTGAAGTACTTATGTTTTGTAATAACACTGTGTTGGATATTAATGGACAGTAAAATTAAACAAATGCACAAGAATGATTACTTAGGCATATTATTGTCAGTTGATGCATATTTTCCTTACTACAAATATGTTATGGATTGCTTGATTAATATAATGAACAACAAACATTTTTTTTCCCCTCATTATCTCATTTTTCGCTAATTATAAACCCTCACATATTCCATATTCATTTTTCACCCCCTGTTCTAATATTCATCACAACTAAGAAATTTTTTGTGTTATATTGGATAAAAATGGCAGAATTTTGTGTGGATTACAGTGAGGTTTATTGGTTGCTTACAGTTGATTGTTGTTATCATTGAGCAGTGACCATATCTCTTCCCTTTCATTATATCATTTTTTTCACACATTACAAATCCCTCATGTATCCTTGAACATTTTTTCCACCCCCTTGCTCATTGATTAACATTAGAACAATTTGTATGGATTGGATTGCGTGAGATTGATACATTCTGAGCCAAATATATTTCGTATTTTTAAGGAGTTGTCATGCATGGTTATTTAAAACACTATTTTCTAATTGTTAACATATGCAGTATGAGTTTTTTCAGTTGGGGAATCCATGGCCGAGGAAACAGAGGTAGAGGTAATTGGAACCGAGGCCCAAGGAGGCCTAGGTTCTCAAAACATTTTGATGTTGATTCTAAAGAGCTTCGCCAATTGTTCCATGTTGGGTTCTTTAATTGGATTGGATAGGGAATAGTCCAACTGAGGCCTAAAAGGCCTCCCTTCCAATCCCCTCAAGCCCCCGATACACTTGTGCCTCCTCATGTCTCTTTACAGCCTGAAGTCCCGGAAAACGATGGGTGGCAGAAGATTGTTCACCCGACATTCAACCAATACCGTGGATGGCCAAACTTAAACTTTCTTTCTCCCCCACCTTTGAACCTCATTTCCAAAGCTTCTCTTAACCACTCTCTAGTGAAATCTCCCATGCCAGCAAAAGATTGAAGGCTGAATCCCACCATGCATCTGGTAAATGAAAAGTTTTTTCTGCCCCTTCCTCACCCTCTAATGACTCTGGCAAATCCATGTCTTCACGGATGCATATAAGGGATGATTTTTCCCATGTGATTAGTGAGATAAATCCTAAAGGTTATGTCCAACTCAAGGCATTTTCAGGAAAATCAGGAGGTGACAGCAGCAACCAAGGAAAGGTTTCTTCACATACTGGAAAATATGGGTTTTAATTTTTATGTCAATTATTGTTTTATGACAGTGGTATCCATGGATTTTGGACAACATATTTCATTTTGGACAACAGGTATTATTTTGGATATATGAGTATTAATTTGAATTATTTTCAAATTTTATGAGCTAAAATTGTCAAAGAAAAATATGTTTTGAAGGGAGACACAAGGGGTGTGTTTGCTTAACAAATGGATTATGTTATGATACGAGGATTGTTATTCACCAAAGGAGTCACAAGGGGGTCCCTCCTATTAGTTATTATTTAATTATGACCATATTATGATTATTACTTTTCCCCCCTTCCTTAACTAAAGTTAGTTAAGGCTTTATGTTAGCTTAACTAATAAGTCAGTTCAACTACTCTAACTAATTCTAAATTGTTAAAATTTGAACTGAGGGGAGGAACAGGAGGGGATAGAAGCACAAAGTGTGCTAAGGGTCTTATTGTAGAAAACAACATTCAGGGCTCAATCAAATCATTCCGACACTTTTTCTTCAGAGAGTCTAGTGGGCAGCAATCTATGGCAAGTTGATCCAGCTTTTAGAGTTCAGTTTTTATTTTCTCTCAGAGGTCCTTTTGTATGTTCCATCGAGGATTTCTAAGTTTGAATTTGATCCAAGATTTTTGTGTGAAATTTTGTAAAGACAATGAATCTTTCGTGAATTGGAATGAAATAAGGGATTGCTTTATTTCTCATCTACATTGATTATGATCTTGGTGTCTTTACTTCTATTCTTATATTTATTCAGCAACTGATATTTTCAAAACAATACTTAAAAATTGAATTTCCAGCAAACTTTTTGTTGATAAAAGACTATCCTAAGAACTTGTAATTAATACTTGTGAGTTGGGATATATATTTTTGTTGGCTATAAACATAGGGTGGTATTCCCATCTACTTTACTTTAGCCAAGTAAAGTCTAAAAATGCTTGAGTAAGATCAATTCATATCTTGTGCTCAACATTTATTTGGTGACCATACTGGGGAGATCTTCAATATCTCTCTGGTTAAATTCTATACTCAATTTTTCATCGATACATGTTTCTTTTCTGTTTTGATTACTTGACTGTTTTTCTCTTCATGACTAGCCCTATTGCAAGACAGCCCAATCTTGAGCCCGGTCTCCAAGACCAGACCAACATTTCTTTGAACTTGTTTAATACTATTTTAGACACTATTAGGACCCGTGTTGAGCTTAACCGTTCTTGGAAAGAAATTGAAAGAGATATTAGTGTCCAAGGACAATTGGAAGCTAGATGTAGGCTGCCCAGAAATCATCAATAACCTCTCATTTCTTCAGTTTTGGCCTTTCTTTCATGACCTTAGATTCTCGTAATTCTAGAAGAATAAGAGGCTTGTCATCTGAAATCTATCCTATTGCTGAAATAGGAAGGAGAAACATTGTGTTATCTGCCCAACAAAGTGCTCTAAGGAGAACTTTATCTAATTCATCCAGCTCATCTTTCTTTTCTTCACCTATCATCAACAAAATGGCATCTAGTGGTGGCTATGGTGGCACTGGAAGTGCTCCATATTCCCAATATTCATTGTCATCAGTGATTGGTAGCTTGTACAACCACCATATTTGGGCCCAATATACTACAAACCCCACCAAATCCATTAAAAAGTATGGC
Source organism: Picea mariana (assembly GCA_032191745.1). NCBI lineage: Eukaryota > Viridiplantae > Streptophyta > Pinopsida > Pinales > Pinaceae > Picea > Picea mariana. The sequence continues at coordinate 21,331 of JASDQU011442079.1, read as the reverse complement.
CTTTTTCAGTTTGAAGAAGATGATATGACCACACCATGGCATGTGTCTTCTCCTCTTAACCTAGAACCTGCTACTCGCCCACTTCCAAAGTTTAAAGAGCAGTTGCCTAAGTTTTTAGGAAATAACATTATCAGTACTAATGAACACCTAGTGGCATTTTCGAATGCTTATAATAATATAGGGGCTAAAGAAAATGACACTTACATGTGCCTGTTTGTCAATTCCTTGGAAGGAAAGGCTGTGGTCGATATCTTTGACCTTCATCCTAAGATCTTGTCTAATTGGGAGGAACTGATTTATTGGTTTTGATCCACTTAAGGGAAATCCAAAATCCCTGCTGAGAAGTTAAGGGAGTACAATAACGTCATTTATAAATATGGTGAGACCATCAGGTCCTTCAACTTTCGTTTTACCAAGTTGTATAACCAAATCCCTGAAATTATCTGACCCACAGAACCAAGCCACCTTCATGCATTACTACAATGCATTTCCTTCTCCTTACCATCACAGGCTTGAATAAAAGGCCATTGATAACCTCGATTCCACTCTGCACACTTTCTCAAAGTATGAGGAACAACTTGAACGAACTAGTCTACTCAAGGGAGAATCAGTTAGGCAGACATATATGTCTGCTCTCTTACAACTGGTACAAGACATGAATAACCGTATGATAGCTTTTGAGTGAAAAGGTATTGTCAACCCTCTCACCCCTGGAGCTTCATCCTCTTATGCCCCTCCTTTTAGAAGTCTGATTGAAAATAATTTCCAGCTGAAGGCTATCCTACCATGGATTCGGTGTAACTTTTGCAAGGAAGACCATGAAGAAACCACATGTGAGGTAAGGAAGAGTGTTAGAGACAAGATCTTTAGTAAATGACCAAAAGCCACTATAGTTGTCCTAGATTTTTCCAAGCCAGAATATGTCATGGTCATCAATACTAGGAACAAAGCCAATACCCCAAAAGGCAAATTTGACCCTCCTCGTAGCTCTTCTAACTCGAGTTCATCTTCAACCGCTGCTACACCCTAGGTTCCCAAAGTTCCTAAGAGTCAAGAGATCACTCCTCCTCCCCCCTCTTCCAAATACAATATCTTGAATCAATTGGCCAACATCAAGGCGGATGCAACCCTCCTAGACATGGTTGTCATCCCTGAACAATAGATGCTTCTGAAACAATTCATGGAAGGAAAATATTTTGTTGTAGCCAATCTTTCTGAAGAGGTAGGAGAAGAGGATTTTTCTCTAAATAAAGTAGGTGTATATAACTTCAGATACCTTGTAAAAAATCCCCCTTTTTATATTTCTGTAAAGATCATGGATAAACTTGCCCATTGTTGCCTCATTGATGGTGGTTCAGGACCAAGTGTCATATAGAATACTATTATGGAAGAGCTAGGCTTATCTTGTACAAACAAAAATGCTAAAAGCATGCTTTCCTATAATATTCTGAAACAAATGACCATAGGAGAAATTAAGGATGTAACCTTGGTTTTATGTGCTCATCCTCAGATAAAGATAACCCTCAACATTCAGGTGATTGATATGCATGTAAGAAATTACTCACTTATCTTGGGGAGAGATTGGAAAGCCCTAACAAATGGATACCTCTCACTCGGTGGGACACATCTATCCATTCCTCGAAATGGAAAGAATATCAAAGTCCTTAAAGAAGGAAGAATCTCACCCTACATAGAGAATGTTTCGTAGTCTAGTGTAAACTATATCGAAGAAGACCTAGGAGTGTATTCCATATTTGCTGAAGAGGATGATACTCCTTTGGAAAGAATTGATTTAGAGGATGAATTGTGGCGTATGCACTTCAATGGTTCACACTCAAATGAGGGTAACGAGGCTGGTATTATCTTGGTTTACCCTGCATGAAATATTCATAATCTGTCATATAGGTTGGAGTTTTCTTGCTCAAATGATGCGGCTGAATTCAAATCTTTGTTGTTAGGCATATAGAATGCCCTTAATCTTGGTTGTTGTCACCTTTTAGTGTTCAAAAATTCTGAGCTTGTTGTGAACCTGACATGTAAGACATGCTCTCCTAGCAACAAGCTGATGGAAAAATACTCCCAAACTGTTTGGGCACTTGTATCAAATCTCCTATCTTTTAACATCACTCATGTTAGGAAGGAGTTGAATTCAATAGCTGATTGATTAGCTATCTTTGCAACCTCTCCTACTCAACAGCTCTCGCCTCAATGGCATGATTGTGCTCTCCAATCTCTACATCGTTTATACATTTCTGAGTATAAAAATTTCTGGAAGGCTATCCCTAACAGTGAAAGAATTTGTGTTATCAGTCAAAATGAACCTCTCAAGCCTGAGAATATTACATCTGTAGAAAATAATGAAATTCCTCAAGGCTCGAATCCTCTCGAGGTTTCGTTTTCCTTGAGTGTTGGAGGAAACAAAGGAAAGGAAGAGGATTCACAACTGAAGGTGATTGAAACCATATCCATGAACATTAGGACACCTGGATCATCCTCGAACGTTAAAATAAATATCGAGGGTTCAGATAAAGAAAAAATGAAATCTGCTTAATTACTTAGCATATTTCAAAAGGTTTTTTCTTGGTTTAATGTGGATCTTCATGGTTTTGATCCGGGTCTTGTTTAGCGTACTATGAAATTGTTTAGCGTACTATGAAAATAGCTAGGAAAAAACATAAACTTGTTAACTCTACATTGAAAAAAACCTTTCGAAGGAAGTTGGGAGATTTCTTAAGAACTGAAATGTTTTGTTTTGTCCACCCTGAAGGGGTTTCAAATTGGCAACCCTCTTCGAAGACCCCTTTCTCAATATGAGAATGTTTCTGCAACAGGTTGTAGAGTTACACTTGGAGCCCTTACTTGATAGTTTGTTTGGTTACAATAAAATCAAGGTAGAAGGGGAAAAATTATCACAACACCATTTCCACCACTAATTGCAATACTATGTCTTACAATTGCCTTCCCTCTGGCTTATTTGATACAAGTATCGCCTTGAGAAGGCCTATAAACACAACTTTTGATGAGTCAGTCAGTCTCCATGATTATCTTGATGATTTGATCGTATCTGTTAAAGGGATGATAGCTACATCAGGATTTCAAGCGTTGGGCCATTTCCGGATTACTTTTGTCTTGGACACTAACTCAGAAATTTTAAAGGAATTGCAGAGACAATTGTTTTCCCACACCATTAGCAGTCCTCGTTTGAAATATTGCGAGGGACTAGCGTGAAAAGCTTTCTTTGCTGATTGAATCATTTGTATACTAGTAGTTTAGATTTGTTTTCAATTTTTTGCTTCTTTTTCTTCTTTACAACACTTTGGTTTCTGCTTCTGAGTTTTTTTTTTCTTGCTGCATTTTATTTTTGTCTTTTACTGCTGTTGTTTTAATTTCTCCATTATTACTTATGTTGCAGTTTTTGTCTTTACAATCTTTTAGTAATAGGTCAAGTTATATTTTTGGATCAATTCTTCCACAGTGAAACTCCTGAAAATCATTTTTAGTCAATAAAAATCAAGCTTGCACAGCTTCTATGATATCTCCGCTGAAGGGCCTTTGAATTGGTTACATATTTTCGTTGCTATCTTACGAGGAATTGGTTGTTTCCTGCTTCTACTTGCGATTTCTTCATCCATCAAGGTCTTAAGAGAAAAACTATAAGCTTCCTCCTTCAAGTTAAGAGCTTATGATTATGCATATAGTGGTAAAATGCCTCATACTTAACACTTTTCATGAGTTATTCCCAAATTCCCAGTCATCTTTCTATTAAATCCGCTCACTTACCCCTGTTTCATAATCATTCGAGTCACGTCTTCTTGAGATTACTATTCCTAGTCTGCAAAACCATGAGTTCTCAGTTCTAATCTGTTAAAAACAAATTTCCCTGTGGAGTTGCCAGTATGTTGACGATTGAAAACGTCAACGTAATGTCACCCGCAAAGTGTTTCTAAGCCTATTATTATATAAGACTAAATAATGCTAGTAGGTGGGACCCCCTTGAAATTTTGAAGATCGGTTCTGTTCATTTTCAATGTTATGATGATGTGCTACAAAGTTGCATGGTTGATGAGAATATGGTTGTCGTTGATATCAGTTAAGTTTTGAGATATTGTTCCTTCATGATACTACAACCTGCTATTCATTCATGGTATTTGTTATTCTCGCCTATAGAACAAAAATGTTAGTGAAAACTACAGAAAGGCATTTTGAGGAAAAATAAGTACTATATCTAATGCAAAAAAAAAGGAGACCTAGCTCTACATACTTGATAGTGGTTAAGTCCTAGCTAACAAAAAAATGGCTATGAAATATTGTTTAATTACATTTTTTATATATGCATATGGTGGAAATTTTGGTGGCGCACTTTGGCAGGGTGATAATGCAATGGCTATGCATTGATTAATGGGATCGATGGCTGACTTACATATGTTATAATGTTGGTGGCTCATGGAAGTGATGGCTTGCGTTTTTATGGTGATTGTGTTATGTTTCAGTTAAATGTTTGATGATGATGCTATACATGATCATTGGATTGCATAGTGGTCAAGCGATATATTTGAGTTATATCGGAAATGTAAACATGGCTGGCGCATTTGGAAAAGTGAATGCAAATGGTTTGATTATTATGTGGACTTGGATTATACTATGGTTTGAATGTGTTGATACTATAGATGCACTGGTTGATTAATGGTGTTAATGGAAGGTTCGTTGGCATGTACTATGGAGTAAATTATATATGGGTGGAGATGGCGTGCATTTACTGCATGTCACCTTTACCCTTCCCGTTGGCCTCCAACCTAGTCAGACTGTTGTTTTGATCTCGTTGTTGTGTTCACGCTCCAGATTTCTAGCAGGGTAAAACCGCTCGACCACCTCTCGTCTTAAGGATTTCGATTAGCAGGTTTGTCTCTTTTGGCCATTCTTGACTTCACTCTAGTTATGAAATGAGTTTGGCTCAGTTGTGTGGGTTTGTGTTTGTCCTAAGTGTTGCAACTGTGTGGAGTTTTTGATTCTAATGAAAATAGATGTTTTGGCTCGTATCAGTTTAAGTTCATTGTTTTGTTAGTATTCTTAGGTGATAGTTCTTTATTACCAGTACATGTTGGTTGAAGGGTTGTGTTTAAAATCATGGCTCGATGATTGTCTTCTCGGTTATTGGGTTTGATTAAGAGCCCTATTTCCTTATTCAACCTTGTCAAGGGACTCTCTCCCGTCCACACGCATCACTTTGATCTGGATTTTATGAGAATAATGAAATGAATACAGATTATTAACAGGTTCTTAACACAAAATAATAGAGATACAATAAAACTGGTTTTCTATTCAATAATGAAATAAGCTAAAACTGTAAAATAATCTTGCTGGAATGGTGGCGGCTTATCTCTGAGAAGAGATGTGATGGCAGCGTGAATTCGCAAGAAGAAGGTTACAATGAGGCTCTGAAGGCCTTTTTACAATAAGAAAGAATGCCAAAAACCATAGACATCCAAAAACCTAACCCTAGGATATGAAGCGCCAAAAGTCATGTGGGCCCCGTTTGGGTAAGCTAGTACATCAACTTCCCGGGGTCGTAACTTTTGCATACGATCTCTGTTTTAGGCGTGTGATAGCCCGTTGGAAAGGTATCATCGAGAAGATTCATTTTGGGGGATCAATGATGACTTCAACAATCATTGAGGATCTCTATGCTAAAAAACATTCATTTAGGCCCTCAAAATGGCCCCAGAAGCAAAAACTGCTAAAAATAGTAAATTGCCAAAAATGTCAAAAAACTGTATTGAGCCAGTTGGAAAAGGTGGGTGGCCACCAATATCCATCTATATCAATCCTAACTCCTTAGTAAGCAATTGTCTCCATTGCGTTGAGGTCCCCCATTAGATGAGGAAAATTCTGTTGAATTTGGCCTCGGCTGAGCCACTTGCCTTGGTGTAGGAGTTGCCCTGCTTTGACAACTCGATAAAGCTGGATCATTTGTTGTCGAGTGCCATTGATCTATCTATCCGAAATCTAGTCATTGGATGCCTATTGTATGCAGTCAGGTTTGAGCTCTGTTGGTGTCAGATGTTCTGCTACTTCTGAGGTGTCCAATAATGGTGGGAAATAAGGGCGAAGGAGATCCACGTTGAACACTGGGTGCAAGCCAAGGAAAGGAGGAATGTTGAGCTCAAAATAATTATCCCCCATGGCCTTGGTGATAGTGTACGGTCCATAATGGAGTGGGCGAAGCTTCCGATGGGGTCCTGTAAGGCGTTCTTTCTGCAAGTGCAACCAAACTTTGTCGCCCACCTGAAACTTATGCGGCACCCGATGTTGATCATGGAACTGTTTGTACTTATCATTAGACTTTTGTAGGATATCCTGAACCTATTGGTGGATGTGATGGATCCGCTCAATGAACCGGGTGGCTTTGTCAGCTTCAATTGGAGCAGGAGATGAGTCAATCAAGGTGACCGCAAGGGGAAGTGCAACATCGATGGGACCCAAAGGTTGGAATCCCAACCCCACTTGAAAGGGGCTATGGTCAGTTGAGCTATGCAAGTCTCGGTTGTAGCTATGATAGACATAGGGAAGGCTCTCATCCCATGTGCGAGGGTTCTTTGAATTATACATGCGAAGGTGTTGACGGGCGAAATCGACCGTCTGTCAACTGAGAGAGTGGAACCGGTCCGGGGTTGTCTAATAACCCAAGTCGTTTGGGATGAACCACCCTGACGGGTTTAGCAGCTCCGTTAGCCGATCTAAGGTCCTAAGAAAACAAAAAGAAAAACTATTCTAAACTAACTAAACTAACTAAAAACAAAATAAAACAAACTAATAAACTAATCTAACTAAAACTAACTATTAAACAAACTACTACTATTATTGTACTAACTCTAACTAATTTACTATCTAACTACTAATTGAAATATGACTTATTCACAAAATATACAATATCTACAATTTACAGATTTAAATAAAACCTAAAAAAAATTATTTATATTCTGCCCTAAGACAGAAAAAGATATTTTTAATTTTTTGTAATTTTATGAACAAGAAATAAAACAGAAAACTAACTTAACTAAAACACTAATCTGAACTACAAATATAACTAACTAAAATACTAATAGTATACTAAAGAAATTAACAAAAATAATCACAAACTGACCTGGAGAAATGCTCCAGATATGTCCTGTGTATGATGATCTTCTAAGCTGATCGGAGGGAGGAAACCCGCATCGAATAATCCAGAAGTTGGTCGTAAATGATAGCTGCAGTGCTCTTTAAGTTTATTTACAGGGCAAACAAGACATAAAAATCACAACAATCATATGATTTAAAACTATCCACAATTTGGTAAACCTGTATGCAAAGGTTTATACAAAATAATTCAATTGATGAAGAAGAGAAATATGACATTCATAAATTGAATCAAGTAATTGTTGTATTTTTAAGTAATGGAAGAAATCAGATATGGATGATACACTAATTAATACATATCAGTCTGCAAAAGACTATGATAGCTAAAGTAGTCACTAATATAATGCAAATTGATAAACATAAACATGAAACAAAAGATTGATATTATGAAAGCGAAAGCTGTAGCAGAACATCAACTTATGTCTCAGTCTGTATTAGATATCCATAATCCTAGTTCTCCCACAAGCGAGGATGATCCTTATTACAAAAATAATAAGTATTTATAAGTTTTTCCACAGGGTAAAACCTCCCTGTGGAAGTTATCAAATTGTTTACATGAAATCTGGGAAGATATCCCAAGTTTAACTAAACTAGGAAACTACAATAAAACTAAGACGCACAAATATCCCCTAGACTGTCCATCAAGTCCCATGCAATTCAAATTCACCTGAAAAGGGTCAAAAATAGACAAGTTAGCAGGATCTTTTATTAATAAAATAATAAAAAATCTAATTCTATAGACTAGCTACAGAATCCTCTGATTCTGTAGCTCGTCTAAATAAAACACAGAATCAACATTGAAATCGATTGAAAATATTTTTAAAGAATTAAATTCAATTTAACATCCAATAGCTTATTTGAAAAAAATTCACAAATTGAAATCGTTATTCCATTTTGAAATCAAACAAGACCAATATCGATCAGCTGATTACAGAGATACGGGTACTCTGTTTTGTTTGTTACTACAAAGTCGGGTGATAAAAACATATGGAACAACAATGCAATCGTTTAATATCCAATCGAAATCAACATAATCAAATCGCAAGCACTTGTTATACTGTCTTATCAACAGGAGATGTGATCGAATCGAACAGGATCATTTTCAAATCATTATGAATGTATTGTCATACGATGATCTACGTCGTGAGCGAGTTAAACCATAACTGACTCATAACTGTCCACATACGAAATCGTAACAGGATCAATGAATTAATAACATAGTTCATAATAGATAACCGATCGTTTGTTATTAACCAAATGGGGCAGACAAAATCATCACGAGATCACTTCTTGAATGCATTTTGAAATGATTATTCCCTGAATTTCCTCATACGAATTCAACAGAATGGGACAAGTCGAACTGAGTTAACAAATTCGTTTGAGAACAGAGCTATAATCAAATTTATTTTTAATACGAATCAAATTCATAAAACCGATAAAACTAACTAAAGATACCGCTATCCATTTAGGCGAATCAAACGACAGAGGTTTAACAAAGTTGTTGTGGATTAAAACTGTTGCATGATTCGGGCATGAATATTATTCGCACAGGATTAAAGTGAAAGTATTGTTTTCAGGAAAACAAAGTTATTTTTCCTAACTTGGAAATGATCGAATATAGAACATTGATGACACATTATCGTAACAACCAAATTTATTGAAATTGTTTACTAATCACAGCATATGAATCTTAACGAAATCAAATACAAACCTCATCATATTCTAAATTGAGCATGAAAAACTTCATGTTCTGAGTGGATACAAAACGAATTGAATTGAAAGTGAACCATCAATTTCGTTAACTCAATCAGGCAAACCATGAAATCAAATCCAAACGAGAACCATTCAAATCGAATAAAAATCTATATATGTCTATACTGGGAATGATCAGATCATATATTCAAAAAGAAATTTCGTTTATTTTTAGCAAAGCGAAATGTATACAGGATGAACACATTATGAGAAAACCATTTCGAAATACAAACAGAGCTCTTCGAGAACCAAATTCCAAATACTATATTACTCATGGTGACTCACAAAACTTAAAACGATATCAAAATCATACCTGTACAGTGACGAGACGGTTTGGTCATGCCAATTTGGAGTTGATAACGGCCGTGGCTGATTCAACATTCTTGAAAAGGATGGAGCTAGTCGTCTTCTGCTTCTTATCAGTTGCTTGGAGATTGTCTCTTTGATTGGTCAATACTGAAATTTGATCTTCCAGCGATTGAATTTTCGATTGGAGTAGGGGAACATCAATGTAGTATCGTTCCAACCATAAATCACATTGTTCACAGGACGACTATGTGGGTTTTGAAAGAGCAGCCGAGGGTTTGGACATGTGGTTGAAGGTTTCGTTAGGCAACTTAATACCAAGGTATCTAGGGTTATCTTTTAGGCAAGGGGGAAGATTCATCACAAAATCATAAGGTGGTTCAGGGCATAAACCCTACGAGTAAGGATACTCATCGGCTAAAAATCGTTCTATGTCAGAGTCAGAATCCTCACTTAGTACGATCGGCTTTGACTCAGCAGAGGGTTTAGGTTTGTTCTTGGTCATCCTTGAAATAAGTCGTGCATTCTTTTTACCCTTGGCATTAGCAGTAGGGTTTGCCTTAGGCTTTTTTCTTACCGGTTTTTCAATAGCCTCGGCCTTCTCAGTTCCAATGTCTAGTAAGTCAATAGGAGGGTCGACCGAAGGCTTAGGGGTAGGAAATAGGATATGAAAGGGCATGAGTGGTCCAGCCTTGACTTCACTCACCACAGGCTTGTCAACCTGTATAGGGTTCGGGTCTTCGAAACCATTCCGAGCAACGAAAGCTCTCCAACTATCACCATGTAAACTCAAGTGATAAACAACGATAAGTTTAATAAGCCCATGGTGGAACAGGCTGTTGTCAGCCTTATGCCTTTTAAACCTTTTCGACATTTTATATAAGTTGCGCTGAAAGTAGAAAGGCATGTTTACCGGGTACCCTATAAAATTCATTAGCAAATGCAGGTGGTAGAGAAACACAAGTCTGTATCGACCTTCACAGGTCACGAACTGCTTGACTAGCATCAAAAGGTCGTGCCATCGTGGTTTGAGCATAGATACGGGCATACCTCTGTCACAAGTGGTGACTTTGTGCGAGAGAAACATCAGCGGCCATGGAACCTCTTCTACCTTACAATTTTTGAACCAACGCTGTCCTGTGGTAGGTAACCCTGTAGCAGAACTGATCAATCCCTCATCGATTTCTGACTGGATATCACCCACCTTGGCTCTACAGCCATTGAAATTTAAAGCGAATTGTTGTGCCACGCATAAGTTAAAACCCTCAAATATTTGCACGAAGGCGAGCCAACCATTAGCCTCTAAGTCTTTCCGGGCATTGTCAAACATTAACAGGGCTTGGTTGTCATTTGGCTCTATCCGTACGACTGGTGCCATGTATTCAAGCACATGGTAAAGTCGAGGGTTTGTATCATAACACACATAGGGGTAGAGCTACCCAAGCTAACAGAAGTGAACAGGGATAAGGGACAGGCATAAATGCCATCGTGCGAAGGTGGTGGAGTCTGCCATGCATAATATTTATTACCAAAGTACAACCACCGGCTATCATAGTTGTTCAACCCACTATAGCATAGTTAAAAAAATTATGTTGCTTGGCTAACCAATGAAACAATGGTAAGTGTATAAACAACGCGTGCAATCAAAACATTATTCCATAGTGTTTAAATCATCAAATGCTCAACTTGAAACCAAAACCAAATAATTAACCATGCGCCAATGTTTCACTCTTATTAATCGTTTAACCAATGTGCCAATGGGTACTCATATAACCGACAAGCCAATAGTTATGAAAACATTAACATAAGGATTATATCAAAATACATATATATATAAAAAATTTAATCATAACCCCTATGTATTTTCATGAAATCAATGGTCAGGTAGGTCAAATAAAATGTGAGTCCAAATGCTAAATGCCTTACAAACTCAATAAAACCAAACTACACAATCAATCAAAGTATGAGTACCGATCAAAGGATCCTGGCAGTCGTACAATGACAAATAAAAGGTAAGCGCAATAGGCATATCGAAAAAAGAGATATTGAAAGTTCAAATAATGACTTCAATGCGACTTTGAAAGGTGAAGTTTTCACGCTTATAGTCGTGAAAACAAAACGGAGGCAAATGTGCAAATGTCGCAAAAGAATATAAAAAAAAATGAAAATGTCGTTCATTAGAAAATTGCAAAGAAAAATTGATGTTTGCAAAACATTGGTGTAGGCAACTTATAAGACACTAGAAAAAAGTGAATTGGCTGCCAACAATGGCGACACACTAGTAGAAGCAGTTATCTCTGTCAAAAGGAGCAAAACCAGATCAGGACAGCGAAGATAATTTCAACTCAAAAATAACAACCAGAAAATAGTATAAACATCATCATTAATCAATTAATCCAGCAGTGTTTCGAAAGATGAAAACTGATAACTACCTTAAGATCAGCAACTCACGATTTTAAAGATAAAATCTTCAATACTGTTGGCATAGCCACTACTGCCATTAGGCGTCCATAGCCTCGATAGGGTTGCCATTTAACCCATTCTGACATCTGTATCCTGTTAAGAAGTTCTGGATCAGAATAAAGGACATTAAATAGGTTTCCTTTTTTACAAATTTTCATACACCTGACATTGCTTCGCTTCCAGCGGGCCTGTTCAGTACCCCGCCGAAGTTGTCTTGGCACCATGCATGCATTTACCAGCTGCCAACAGACCTGTTCAGCATCCTGGCGGGTTTGCAAGCACTTCCCACAGCTCTTCTTAATAATTTTACTTTGTTTTTCATAGATATATAGCTGAGCGGGGTGACGCTGAAAATCATGATATTTTAACATATTTTTTCAGACCTCATCAGAATTTTTTTTTTTTTTTAGAACTGTCCTCTATTTAGATCCAGAGATGTTTTATTTACAAAAACAACTTCCTAATACAGGGAGACATCCTCTGAGTCATTCCTTTACGGAATAGGGACATCGTAAAAAGATAATAGATG
>JASDQU011442078.1:0-23493 GCA_032191745.1 Picea mariana | reverse complement strand
GTGTCTTTGGCGGGTTATCCTGAGCCACTCCACCTTGGCTTGGTCCTTTGTTCTGTGGTTTGGTGGTACCTTTCCCTTGCTTCTGATTCACAGACCCAAAGTCTCACTTTTTCTATTTGAACTTCTGCTCAATCTTGGCAGCATATCGGTATGCCACACCAAGCGAGGAGATGTCGAGGAAGTCCATTTCCTCCTGAATGTATCTATGTAGACAACTGCGTTACTTTAACAACAAATGTTTCTCTGAATCTTTGATACCCAACTTTGTGTGTAGGGTATGAAATAGATTCGTCATCTCATGCACATCTTGGTCCCTTTGCTGCCGCAGCGTAGTCCATTGTATGTATTTGTCCTCATAGCTCCCCATGGGATAATATTGCTCCTTGATGGCGTCTCAGAAAATATTCCAAGTGGGTGTGGCCGAGAACAGAGAGGGTTCCCCCTCTCCCTGTTGCTCTGAGTAGGTTTCTCACCAGTCCTTGACATGGGGGGCGGCTTTGAGGAGTGTGAAAATAATCATTTCTCGGTCGAAAAATTCATGAACCGAGAAATATCCTTCTAACAGATTCAACCATCTATATACGACATCTGCATCTATTTGGCCCTCAAATATGGGAATGCCAAAGTTTACTTGTACCTTAAAAGGAGTGGCGCCTCCAAAGTGGTTGTTGGATGTCGATGTGCCACTAGTGGGAATCTGTTGAAGAATCTGGGAAAAGTTGTCCATCATCGCATTCCTTTGTTTCTCAAGGGCCTCCTCGAGAAACATTTTGATAGGATCTCCTGCTCCCTCATATTTCTTTTCTTCCCCCATGGGTGGTCGTCGGGGTTTGAGAGACTGATCTTGCAAAGGTTTAACCAGATCGATCCCCAACTCCTTATACCCCGACCTCGTTGGGGACATGTAAAGAAAGATCAAGAATGAGAAAACTTCTCTGATACCACTGATCCCGATTTATGTAGGAACACAATGAAATACATAAATACACTTAAACGAAGAGATTCAACAGAAATAAGACTTCATTTCATTAATAACAAATGACTAAAAAATGCTTACAGACAGAATGGAAATAAAGTAGCTAGGGTGCTGGTAGCTTATATCTGAGAAGAGATGTGGTGGCTACTAGCCTCTCAACTGCCTGTTACAATGAGGCTCGAAGGCCTATATATTACTAAGAAACAATGGAAAACCCTAAACATCCAAAAACCTAACCCTTGGAGATGAAACGCCAGAATATGGACCCCGTTGGGGTAAATTGGTACATCAATTTCCCGAGGTCGTAACTTTGGCATAGTATCTCTGTTTGACGCACATGATACATCGTTAGAAAGATCTATCTGAGGACTACATTGCTGACAGCGAATATTGAGTCCAGAACGGACTCATATTCACCGCATCATGAATGCCCAAAAAATGTCGTTTAGGGCCTCAAAACAGCTACGGAAGTTCAGAACTCGAAGAACTGCTAAAAATAGTAAATGGTGCTACAATTAAGGAAACTGAAAAAATGAAAGAAACAATGGTGTGGGTCCAAGTGGAATAGGCAGGTGGCCACCAATATCCACCTAGATCATTTCCTTGCCCCTCATCTAGTTCTTCTTTATAACTCTCTTGTTATTCCTCTTTTGAGTGTTTCATTTTTTTTGCTAGGATTTTCCACTTGTCTTCCCAATCATTAGCGATCAAGCATACATCATCGGATGCTAATTTTTAGTTGGTAGGCAACAAATGGTGCACAGGGTCCCTCTTTTCTAGAATGTACATTTGGTGCATCCCTTCTTTGAATCCTACAATATTCAGGTAGGTTTCTACCATCTGGGATGTGATGCACAATGTGTGTTTTATAATGTACTTGATTGTGTCAAAGTATACATAAAATGTAACATTTTTGTATGTTTGTCTCCTTTTGTTTGGCGTATTACATAAGTTGGCATATCACACAACTGCATTACCTCTATTGGTTGTTCTCATACATTGGTAGTAACCTGGTTCCTGACATCCTACTAGTGCAATCAAAATAGGAAGACATGCATAATGAAACTTTTTTCCTTTCTCCTAGGACTCTACGCATTCTTTCAAAAACTAATTCACTAAAAATGTGGCCCAATTCATTTGGACCCCCTTTGCACATTTTCCCGTGATTACAATTATTGTGGTTGGTACTTCGTCCTTCTGAGACTTCCTCAACAAATTTTAGGCCGACACCTATGTTGCAAATCAGACACCTTCATCGTTGATGTTCATGACATCCAACCTCCTTTTTTCCCTAAAGGTGTGAAACTTCTCCTTCATGGATTATGATTGTTCTTTCTCCCCTTCTTTGTTGTTGAACAATGTGGTTGGATCCTCTCATGCTTTTGGTAACCCTGTGATCCACTCAATTAATTCGATATCAATCGAAACTAGTGGTTTAAGCCACAACATTCCTCCATGGATGCACCTGAGTAGTAAATTGACACAACCATTGATTTCCAGGCTATCTCTAAAGTGGGAAATATCCAATAGGTTCAGTATCTCTAACTTCTCATGTATTTTTTCCCACATCTGCAGCTCAAGAAGTATTTCTCCTATGCCTAGTACGCTCTTGGCATACAAATAATTTCCCCTTGCCAGCTAGGGAAACTTATGCTCACCCATGATATCGTGATCTACAAACTTCATGGTGGCAATCTTTCCTAGCATATCCCCTTCAATAATTACACCAAGTGGGACTACCGGTGTGACTAGTGAGTATTTTCCATCTGCAAGTACTTTAACTTGAGGTGTGTTGTATTTTTGCAGTGTTTTATAGTCCCTCTGAAAAATTTCTTGCGAAGTCGAATCTCCAGGTGTTTCCTCTACCACTAGTGCAACTGGTGGTGTTTTTGGTTTCTTTCGTTCTATGATTGATGGTGCTAAAACTTTCGGTGGTGACATTGTTTTGTGCGACATGTTTCTTTGGTTACGTGGTGTTAGGGAGGAACACAAAAAACACTTACTAGACATTTTGAAAAATGCGTTATGCCACAGGTTCTAAGATGCACATCGTGATATTGTCATCAGGAAACAAACTTTTGAGGAAATGAAGCCTTGGTATATCTGGCCCAAACAATTTCATGACACATGTTAGTGAAGGTACCATGTGGAATTCAACTATTATTATGAAGTATTTCATAATTATAGGTTACAATTCCAACCTACAAATGAAGCCCCTCCATTGCATGCCACAAAATTCATCAAGACTTTATTTTGTGAAAGGGGAGAAGAAGAGAATTTTTATAAGATGAAGTGTGTTAAAAATAAATGTGACAACTACCTTAATTTAAAGAAATGGAAGGATTGTGCACATGATTATTTAATTGATCTCATTAAAAGGAAGATGTTCAAGTATATCACATTTTATTTATCTCATGGAGGTGAATATAGATGGATTGACTTGGTTGAAGATGTAGTTCCCATCAAAGAATTCATCAATACATTTAAGACTAGTCAAATTTATCAATATGTCCAACATAACCACAAAAGAAGATGGCAAGACTTGCGATTTCGAACTAGTAGAGACACTTTTCCATTTGGTTTTGTCTTATCTGTTGTTGAATTTGTAGTGAACTACACCTTTTCTCCACAAAAGGAAATACAAAGACAATATTACCATTCAGAACAAGTTACAATTTTGGTCCATGTATCTTATAGGCAAGCAAAGGAACACATAGATGGAAGACAAAGAACACCAGAACAACAAATAGAGATCAAAGAGGTTCATTTTTATGTTAGTGATGATTCTAAACATGATAAACTTTTTGTGCAATAATCTTTCAACATATTTTTTGATTCTCTTATAAAGGATAGAGGTGTCACATTAAAAGAACATTGGGTCTACTCAAATGGTTTTGCACGGAAATTCAATTCAGCAAGATCATTTTATTGGTTGTCTCGACTTTATCGTAACATCAAAATTGGACATACACAGATCTTTTTTGAAAGTGGTCATGAAAAAGGAGAACATGATGGAGCGAGAGCTTGTATTAAACAATCCCTTAGGAGATACGAAATGTGGTTTGATGCTAATATGATGTAAGATGAAAAACACGTTGTTGATTGGTGTATACACAATTTGTGTTGACATGGGCCTGATGATAGGAATGACAAGTTTGTTTCTAGGTTTTTTTGGAATATAACTGATGTTCATAGTGAGCATGCTTATTCATGTAAAACTATACCAAGTACAAGGTCTCTTCATTCTATTAGAAGCACAGATCACACTGATTGGTATTGTACATACTGCATAGGAAATGAATTCCCAGAGACATGTATAAATGTAGAACAATGGTTTGTTGAAGAATGGAGACAAACTATCTTAGAACCTTTAGACCGTGTTGGTCCAACTTAAGTGCTCCTTCCAACAAATGATAGATATAAGGGCCCCCAATTCTCTTTAGACTATGATACTATTTATGGATTAGTAAAAGAAGGTACACATGCATGTATTTATATTTTTAAATAGTAAGTATGGAATTGATAGGTATATTTAAATTTTATAATGTGATTAGATAGTAATTGAATTTAACATGTTCTTTTAAGTTTCAAATATGTATAAAATGTCATACATGTGATGTCTTTGTTTTTATAACACCTCCTAACAATATTGAAAACATTGACTATTATATGATGCAATGTACTACTATTAAATGCAAATTATTTGTTGCAATGTACTACTATTAAATGCAAATTTCTTAAGAGCCAAATTGATAGTGATGGCCAAGATTTTGAGAGAGGATATGTTATTCTTAAGGGGAAGTACTTTAAACAAGAAGACAACAATAAGACTCGATATATATTTGAAGAATATGAGACACATAATGTGGCTATGCAATACAATCATCATGTAATTGCTACTCATTTGTCATTGTAGTTAATGAAACTAAGTGGAAATGGACGCCAAAAATGGAAAATTAGAATACATGATCATGAAAGGTTGTTGGAGGTCCTTTTATTCAGAGCCGATCCTACTATGTAGAAAGTCTCATGTATGATCAATTTAAGTTGACATATAATATTTAAATAAAATAGAATTTAAGATTTTTAGTATAATAAAATATTATGATCTTAATTTTAAATGAAGTTGGTTTTGCACTTTCTTTTTGTTTAAATTCATAAACTTTATGTAAATTGTGAAATCTCATGTATGGAACCCAAATTGGTATATGAAACCCCCTCCCCTCAATGATTTGATTTGACTGCTAAAGTTTACAGAGGTATACATACCCTAGTGGCTTTAGATCTGAACCTATAACTTCTTAAAAGGAAAAACAAATTCTTAACTAGTAAGCCAACTCAAACTGTATATATAAATGAGATAATTAAAATATAAAATTTAAATTAATTTAAAATTAATTAAATAACAAAATTAAATTTACTTTTCCTCAAATAAAAATCTAAATTACTATCCATTTAATATACATTAAAAATTGAAATTTTATGTTTTAAAATATATAAAGTAGAAAACATACAATTAAGTACAAATTTCAAAATAATAATGTGCACATATGTAAAAGCAATATCGTCAAACAAGAAATACTAAAATTTACTAGATTCACTGCTATCATCGTCATTAGAATGAGTACTATCATATCTAGGTTGAGTATTGTCATCAACCCAACATAAAACTCCTCTAGTAAAAGTTAAAACCTGTCAAAAAAAATATTAAATTAAAAATTAACATATGCACGTACATATAGGTATATAAATTATTGAAAACTAAAAAATAAAATATTTCTCACATTTTCAAGGTTTATATTATGTGTTGACTATAATTGGCATTAGGATTAGAACGAAATGAATCAAAATTATGAGAAAATTTGGAAATATGTAAGTAATATTTATAAAAAAAAAAAAGTAATTATTGATTAATAAAATGTTTTAAATATAATTTAAAAATAAAATATTGAGAAAATTAATTTTAAATAAATCAATTTTTATATTGGTGAACTTAATATCTATATTAAAATTTATTTTTGAAAAGCCTTATCATTGATTATCATGGTCATTGTGTTTAGATGATAATGTTACACAATTGAGTATATATATATATATGTGTGTTTAATAATTTTTAAACATAATTAAATGATTATTTATTTAATATTATATATCATAAATATGTTAAAATTTTTGAATGTATTTAATTAAAACCCAAATAAAAAATATGTATACATTTTAATATAAATCTTATTAGTTTAAAATCCTATAGAATTAATGCATTACGCTGATCATCACTTATAACTCAAAATGATGTTGATATTTATATGTAGGTTGTAATCCACTCACCCAAAATTATGCTTGTTGAAATGACATATGTAATAAAAAATGCACAAAGAGAGGACGACCAAAAGACAATGGATTCTATTTGACACCCTACCCAGACAATGGATTCTATTTGACACCCTACCCCCCTTTGGATTTGAACCTGCGACCTCTTAAAAGGAAACACATGTTCTTAACCATTAGGCCCACTCAAGCTATATATGTAACATGTTTATAATATATTAAAGATGGTAACCCACTCACCCAAAATTGTTTTTATTGAAAGTATATATATAAACTTTTACAAATGGTTATATAAGATATAGTAAGACTTTGAAACATTTCATTAGTAACATCAAATAAAGCATGTGCCTCTCAAACTCACTAAGTGTTAAAAAAAAATAAAAAAATCATTAAAAATTGTTTGTACATATTGTGATGGATCACAAGGATGTCTACATGAAAATGGGTAATCATATAAATGTTGTAATAAGGGTGGGTGAGGAGGAACAAAAGACAATGGTGAATTCTAATAATCTTTTAATTCTATATTGCTATAGAACTAATTAATACAGTTAGTCGACACTAGTTATAAGGCTCTTTGAATGGACGCACACTTAGTTAATGGACGCCCATAAAGAGTCACACTGAATGGACGCACACTTATGCACTAACTCTGGATGCATAAATAAATAGAATATCCATCGCTAGCTTCTAACTCTGGATGTATATAGTTTCTGAGTAAATAGTTTGAATTGCAATCATGGAGAGTGCCTCTGATGAAGAAATCAGTCAGAAAATAATAAGTACATTACAGCTTCCTTATAATGTGTCTATTAAGTATGATTATCTTGAAAATATGTATAAGCAGAATGCAAGAATCGCTGCACAAGTTGATTTAGAAATCTTAAAAAAAATTCAAAAAATAACAAAAACATATACAGTTTGCGCGAGAAAAGTTAGAGAAATCTTCTTTTTACGAAGAATTTATGAAACAAATGCAAAACCCAGAGATGGTGGCACGAATAGAAAAAGTAATAGGCACAGACCCACATCATTCACAATTGCAAGTGGTTCTCTACGGCGTTGGAGAAATAAATCATGTGCAGGATTACAAGACGAATCGTGTGCGTTGGCTAAAGGTGGAGCAAAGTCACATACAGTTAGCTTTTGCGATTTTATTGAGAGAGAAGTTTGAGTGGGCGAATGATATAGTTGTTTATGATCCAGTTCTGTCCCCAGCGGATAGAAGAGCTATAAATGAGCTCAACTGCATCTCTCTTTGCGTTAATGAGGGAGGTAAACGAACAGTGGACAGACCCACGCTATTTTTCATGCCTCACTGCAGAACTGATCTCTATGAACAGGTATTGAGGGCAAACTGGACGTCTGCCAATTTGAATAAGATTATCATATTAGGCAACAGTTTTAACGGTTGTTTCAAGCTCACGCCAGGTGCTTTGGATTTATGTGTTGCTATTAAGGCCGTTCTGGACAGTGATCCTGTATTGCACGAAATTCCACTGCCACAAATTCCTTACCGCGGCTTACTTGGACCAGACACAGTAAGCGATTGACATAGTTATCCTGATCCAGAGATTTCCAAAGCATTCGTACGTTTAAGTTGGCATTTCTTTGCATGGGATGCTTCATTGGACGATCTAAACCTTCATCTCGCTTCTGGTAAAGATGGCACATCTGAATGAATACTAGCATTCTCTTTAACGGCATTATGTAATAAATTTCCTTTTCTCTAACCCAATTCTATTTATGGAATTTATTAAATCAAAATTTAGGCATTGTTAAAGTAATTTGGTGGCTGGTGAAACAGAAACTTGGCAATTACATACCTGTAAAGTAATTTTTTAATGTGATTAGGTAAATGTTAAAAAGTAAACATGCTAACTGATATCTTGCTAAATGCAAGAAAGTTATGAACAATAAATCTGATCCATTGATTTTGGAGGACGACTAAGAATATGCCAGCATCTTCAATACATAACCATCAGATTAGGGTTTAAGATTAAATAAGATTAAAAGATCATTAATTGTGCCCATTGTTAATAGGTGTATGCCTTTCGGCGTAAATATTTCATAGTTCAATTTCGCGTAACAATGAACTTATCAAGCTTTACTACTTCTTCCCTACCTATGTTGTGTTCAATCACTAGTTCATTCATTTTTCATTGTTTTTTTGACACCATATCCAGATCTTGTGAATCGTCTATTTCAACATCAATGTACATTAGTGAATTTAGATACCAAAATCAAGATAAAATTTCTCTTATGAGGTAAAAATTTTCCCTTGATATAAAAACGAGGCATGATTTTCAGAGAAGTGCCTTTAGGAACCATATATTTTGGTGTTGGGGCATCTAAGGAGGATTCCAAAAATCTCAACTAGACATTTCAATATGTATTCGTTGTTGATCTTGTGGATCGAACATATCAGGTCTTGTTTTGAATACAATGATAATAATGAAAACAGTAAGCTGAGTGGATAACATTGATGAATGTAGATCATGTTTCAAATTTTACATTTTCTTCCCTTGTTGTGGTCGAGCACTTTATAACTTGAGACTACTTCACATCATATGGATGGAATCTAGGAAATTTTTTTAAATTTAGAGGAAGGAAAGTCAAAAGTGGTTTGTATCATGAATAGGAGACTGACTTCCTTCAAAAGAGTCATTTTCAGATTGGCATTACAATTTAGAGTCCCTGACTTATTTGACTTATTTTTTCTATTTGCATTCTTATCAAAACATTGAGGATAAATAAGGAATAAAACCTTTAATAAAGTGGATGAAATATTCTTGAATTGGAGGCAGAAAATTGGAGGAAAGTTGATGTGAAAAAGCGGTGGAGAATTGATGCATGAATAACAAAGGAGTGATGACTGATTTTAACTGAGAGATGGGGAATACAAATTAGTTAGAAGACAGGGGGAGACTTCCATAATAGAGAACATGAGAGAGGGATGATTTTCTAGATCATTGTTTTTATTTCTCCCCTTCCTCACCCTCTAGATAATTAAACAAGATGGCTGGTCATGTCTCCTACACCCTTGGATTTTGAATTCGAACAAATTGTACAGTGGGTAGGGTGTGAGGGTATCCCATTCCGTGGTGATTAAAAATTGAGACCTCAAATTTGATTTCGATATCCCCTTTTATTTGCGCAACTATGACAATTATCTCATTGAGGTGGTTTAGGGGTAATTGGAATTGTCTCTCTTTCGTTTGTTGGTGATTGTGTGCTAAAATGTGAGAGTTTTGGATGTGGTTATGGAATATTATTAAAAAAAAAAATAATAAATGATTAGATGGAGAAAAAAATAAAAATAAAATCCTGAAGGATATATGAAAAGGATTAAGGAAAAGAAAACATCATTCCATTCATAACTTAACGAGAACTCTAAGAGTTCTTGTTTTTTTAGGGGTCACATTTTTTACCCTGTTTTTAAAAATGATGCTACTAGTAGCACCCGTGTCCTTTTAAGTGGTTTTTTGATATTTCAATTTTTTTTATCCATAGTGTTTCCAAATAATTTTTTTAAATGCTTTGTGACATCCCCAAAAATAAAGAAATATTTTAGAATCTAAAATTGCTGGAAATTTATTTCCGTTTTTAATAAATTCGAAATTGGAAAATTTTTGCCATTTATGGCAATTCTGAATTTTGAATTTTATAATTGTAATAAATGAATTTGACTATTGGGCAGAGATCTGATTTGTTCCAACTAGCTACTTGACTATGACACTTGTATGAAAAAGGAAAAAATAAAATATTTTATATTGATTGCAGGAGGACAAATGGAGCAGCCATGTTAAATTTAGCTGACCATGACTCCATGAGTGGGGAACACATTGGAATTAACTCTGGGCTGATTGTTACAAGTGGAAAATTAGTGATTTGGCTAATGGAAGCCCCTGAAAATTAAGGATTTAGAAAGATATGAAAATTCCCCAAGAGAGGGAAAAAGTCCTAGGCAAACTAATAAAAAAAGCATATGTGAGGAGGCAGGACGCTGTCAAGTATGCTGGGGAAAAGAAGACTACGAAATTTTGTTCTTGTTGTTATGAGCAATACTATGTGAGTGTGAGGCAAGGAGAATATTACTGGAATTCGAAGGACATTGCTGGAGAGGAGATTTTAATTCGCCCTCATGGACTCATAGTCAGGTTAGGGGGTGAATCGGACAAGTAGATTGGCTGCCCTGTTCTACAGTGGGAGGAACATGATTGTTCCCTTTGTCTTCCCATAAATTTGGTTCAGATATGTAACTATATCTTATTCTAGTCAAATGTTATGTGTTGTAATTTGTTTTCTTCTATGTATGAATTTTCTGGTTGAATGTTGTGGGGAAAGATCTAACATTTTACCTCACAGTTGTTGGCTAGAAGTGGACTCTTTTATTTAGATGTGATACTGGGTAATTACTAAGATCTTGGAATGTACCAAACAACAAAATGAATTATGTAGTAGTTACAAACCCCATAACAGACTGGATTTCAGATTACCGTTATCTTCTTAGTTAATTCTGTCAAGTAAAATGAAATAAGATTGTTGCGTAAATACTAGAAGCCACGCACACCAATAGTTGTGGCAGATTTCATTTCTTATGGATTCTTATAGTAAATAGTGATCCTCCTCGAATGAGCATACCATTCATAACACAACGAATATACCCTACAACATTGAAGTAATAGTCGATATACTTATAAACCGGTATAGTTATTTTTATGAACCGATATATATAGATATACATTGTAATGGACATTCTATGACAGAGGAGTAATGACGCTAGAGTAAACTGTCTACATCAGAATCCTGTAGTACTAAGTGGATAGATAACCTTATAAGTTAGGAAATTTTTATTCCAAAGAAAAGGGAAAAAATCCTCGGACCCCATTACAAGAAGGCTATATATACCTATATAATTCAAGATAGATATGACAGTAACTTAGGAATGACTTTGTTAATAAAAAACTTACCTATAGCTAAACCATAAATTTCTGTCGTAATAACCGTGCTACCTATTTTCGGGTGAGCAGACCTATAGAGGCTTATTAAATAATGGTAATAGAAACAAAAGGTAAATAGTGCACAATACGTAAATCCAAAACGAATAATGATGCCATCTAACTTTCTGGTGAATAGACCTATAAGGGCTTATACAATAATGATAATAGAAAACATAAGGTAAATAGTACACGATGTGTAAATCCAAACTGATAATGAAGCTATCTATTCTCTGGTAAGCAGACTGTTAAAGGCTTATTCAACAATGATAATTGAAATAGAAGGTAAATAGCTTGTGATGCGTAAGCCCAAAACTATTTTTTTTTTACATGAAAATTAAGTATAAACGAAATTTTGGATTCATCGAACATTTTTCTGGGAAAGAATAAAACCCTTAAGCATATCACTATGCATGGACGAATCATTTCGGGAAATGGACTGTACAAACAATAATAAGATTCAATTCTAGAAACAAAAATAGCTAGATTAGCTCGGGAGTGAATTCGAATATATAGTACCAAAACCATCCTCGAAATATATAGAGGAGAGTACTTTAGAATCCCAAATCCACAACAAATTAACACACAATATATAATGAGCACATTACTTAATAAAAATTACTTCCTAGTTATCAAAGTCCAAGCAGGCACAAATTGTGCGGGTGGTTCTATGTACCAGAATTATTTATACAATTCAGGGCATACCCCATATCAACTATCACAGAACTTGGAATTAAAAATGCTCAGACATTGGGAATGGAATAGAGCCTGGACCAGTAGGCTTTGTAATCCCAAAATAACTTAGATATTTCATTGGAACCCGAATACCTTTTGAAGGAGTGAAGAGGGTGTTCCCATGCTTCGGCGTGCCCACACCTGCACAAAATAATGAGAAGCATTATAACATAACCAAACGGGATAATATGTTCAAGTTACAGAACATAAAGTAACTAGAAAGGGGGTCGTTGAATACTTAACTGAAGTAGAGGAGTTGTGCCTTCTGCCATCGCGCTACACCTCCCAGAACGAAAGGAGAAGAGGAGTTCATGCCTCCCTGATGGGTACCCTCGCACATCAAGGGGCCCATCATTAGTAAAAGATACTAGTGCCTAATCCAAAAAATTATTGTAGGAATAAAAAAGAAAATGAAAGGCGTATAAATGAATATGGTAAATATAAATCCATTGTAACATTCAACATAAACAGAAAAGATTAAATGCTTTCAGCCTTTGGAAAACTTTGCTTCTAATCAATGATACTAGAGAACAACTATAGTCAAACACAGAAGATCATTGACGCGCCGAAGGACTAACAAATGGAGGAAAACAAGACCAATAACAAGGGTTAAACCAAAATAAGTATTCCCAGTACACTTTTATAACAAACGTCGTGATACAAGGAATGGCTCGGTCTTGACAGGACGAATGGTGCAGTGATAGGGAAAAACTATGATAGGACCCAAAACCTTGCCAAGAGGACCCGACTCCTTTTACCACAGCACCCTGGAAGTGAGACGAGGATATTTTCAAGGACTAACCAAGAACAGAGGTATGCACAGACCTACATACGAGGCAGAATGATTCTAACGTGTAAATAAAAGAATAGCCAAAGGTAAACTTAACACATAGAGCTGCTGTCGAGAAGTGCCACCTAGAATCTACACCCATCTAACACAGGAACTAGAACCGTGAACCTCTGGCCATGATGCTTAAAGCCAAACAAAGGAATGGTCAGTAACGTCTCCCCTTCCTTCACTAAAACCTTAACCAAGGTGCAAACAAAAATGGACTGAGACGATGCTTCCTCTTTCACCAAACCAAAACCTGAATAAGAGTGAAAGTATGGGAGTAACCTCCGAATGGAGTAAAGGGGAGGAGGTTTCATACTTAGACCATGTGATCATAGGGTAAGTGTCAATATCTCCTTAGGGCACACGATCCGAGCTCTGTACCGAATAGACATATCCCAGGTGCTTCAAATGTGTAGACGGGCCTTTAAGGCACAAGGGTTTCCACTTGTATTGATTGCTAAGAGTATTAATGGCAAGGTAACTAGATGGCTTTCTTCCTACACCGTTATATGTCGAAACCAACTACCTTGTATTAAACACCTAAGGTTGTTATCCCTTGTCGTTACCTAACGATTAGTTTGTAGTACGATCGTAACCATAACCTCCACAAGATTAACCCTCTGTGCACTTTAGTTTTCAAGGTGCAAGTTTAATGGCTGAGGTTAAACCCATTATAATCTATGTTTCCGAATAGTGTTAACTTCTCCTTGTTGATTTTATAATGTTATATACATTATTGGGTTGAACATCATAAGGCATGACATCTATAACCCTACAATGTATGATAGTGACTCTAAGTAGCTATGTCTCCATGTCATAAAGTGTCTTTGAAAATGAAACAGTAGATAATTTTAGGTTGCCATGAAACGAGATATACCTAGTTATGGACCTGTTGTTCGTGTACAACACATTATCGAAATAGGAAGCGACAAATTTATGTTAAATATGATATAGGAGCGAAAGGCAATAAGACTAACATACCTTAGAATTGATAGGTGTCTGGAAAGCCTCAAGGACACAAAACCAACTCATCGTCCCTTTTAAAAAAGAAAAAAATTATGTGAATTTTAAGGTACATTACATATGGTATCAGAGAAAAAATGTGACAACACTGGACCTAAATAGGGCCACAATAGATGCTTAGTGTATATATATATATATATATATATATATATATATATATTGATTTATGTAAAACTAACAAAAAAATCTTATGGTTACAAACAAAATGCTATTTATGTTTTGTGTTAATTATGGCAGCTCAAGACGATGCAGAAATTAGGATGGGAGAAAACCCGTAGAAGGGACCCCCTAGAGATCCAAGACAGAACAATGACAAAAGATCACCCACGGAAGTGTTAGAAACAATGAGGAACCTTATTGTTGAATTACAAATTTTCAAAGCGGACAATGAAAAATTGAAAAAAACACAACAGGAACAGCAGGAGATAAATGAAGTCCTACTATGCAGTATAGTGACCAAGAAAATCCCAAAAGAAGATAACCACGAGGAAGAATTCAGCAAGAGGGCTTCCAAGAACTCAGGGCCGGAAACAGAAAAAGGACATAGTTTGTCAGAAGGAACACCTTCAGTTGAAGAAAAAACTAAATCTGACAGAAAAATAAAACGAGTAGACCACCTCGAAGGAGAATTTAAAAAGATTAAACCAGCTACCTCTAATGGAGAATCCAAGAAGGGAGAGGAAGCTGAAGCATGGTTATTGGACATCAAAAAATACTTCTAGATATACAACTATTCCAGCAACATGAAGGTCAGAATGGCCATTTACAATCTGAAAGGGAAGGCCAACATTTGGTGGCAGGACCTAAAATTGGCCAAGGGCCTAAAGGAAAAACAATTGGAATGGTTTGACTTTAAGAAGTATTTCAAGAAACAATACCTTTCAGAAAGTTAC
The DNA here is from genome assembly GCA_032191745.1 of Picea mariana. Taxonomy (NCBI): domain Eukaryota; kingdom Viridiplantae; phylum Streptophyta; class Pinopsida; order Pinales; family Pinaceae; genus Picea; species Picea mariana. Next base: position 8,703 of record JASDQU011442078.1, on the reverse strand, counting down.
TATGAAAGAAAGACAAAAGAGTTCTATGAGTTACGACTTGGACATATGACAATGGAGGACCTTATAAATAAATTTTTAGAACTGTTAAGGTTTGTACCGTACATTCGAGAGGATAAAGTGAAAATTCAGTGTTTTTTAAGCTGCCTACCACAGTCCTACAAGGACATAATTGAATTTGACAACCCCAAATCCTTGGACGAAGTATTCAGGAAAGCCCAAATGTGCTACGATCAGTACAAATAGTGGGTAGAGTTTCCCAAAGCATGGAAGGATAAGAAACAAGAGCGAATGAACCAGCGGAAGAAGGGGTACCAACCAGATCCTCATCAGAATACATCAAAAATTTTTCCGAGAAAGAACATTCAGTCCAACCATCTGAATACACAAGGCAGTGGTAAACCAGTAACCTAGGAATGAAGAAGTTTGGAGACAATCCTCACGAGCCATTAAAGTGTTGGGAATGCAAAGAGCCTCATCTAAGGAGGAACTATTTGCGTTTGACTTCAACAAATAGAACGGTTGTTCATAATCTACAGGAAGCCTCAACAGTGGAAGATGTGGGTAGAAGCCTACATCGGATAAATGCATCCATAGATGGTCGACAAGTTGACCACCAGTCTTCGGTGGTAGAAATTGAAGGAAAAATCAATGACACTCGATTTTTTTTTTTAATTGACCCTGGAGCTACATTAAGTTATATTACACCTAATGTGGCCGAGTCAAACAAAGTTAAGAAACTGAAGCACGTGAAATCATGGCTTGTACAATTAGCGACTGGTGCTAAAAGAAAGGTAGCGGAGTTTATTCCGTATTTTGAGTTCATCTTAGATGGTCAAAGTATAAAGATCGATATGAACATCCTACCACTAGGATCTTCATATGACAAAAATCAATATTAAATTGCTATACAAAGATGCTTAGTTGTAAGGATGATTCCAATACTACCAGGACATCCCAAGGTATACCAAAACCGGTATCAGTCAGACAAATTTCATCAATGCAAATAAATAAATATATGAGAAAAGGATGTCAAGTTTATGCCATCCAAGTGATGAATCTAGCAGAAAAGGAGGATAAGCCAAAGTTGGAAGACTTTTCTATCGTACGTGATTTTAGAGACATGTTTGTGGATGAGATACCAGAATTACCCCCTGGAAGGGAAATAGACTTCTCCATAGACCTGTTACTCGGTTTTGCCCCTATCTCAAAGGTGCCTTACCAGATGAGTCTACCAGAACTGACATAATTAAAAATACAATTACAGGAATTATTGGACAAAGAGTACATCAGACCAAGTGTCTCACCTTGGGGAGCATTAGTCCTCTTTGTGAAAAAGAAGGATGGTTCTCTAAGATTATGTATCGATTATAGACAACTGAACAAAATGACTATTAAGAATAAATACCCCTTACCAAGGATAAATGATCTGTTCGATCAAGTGGGGGGGGGGGCAAGATCTTTTCAAAACTTGATTTACGATCTGGTTATCATCAAGTTCGGATAAAAAACGAGGACATAAAAAAAACAACATTTCGAACAAGATACAGAAATTACGAGTTTGTAGTCATACCTTTCGGACTCACTAACACCCCAGCCACGTTTATGTGCCTAATGAGCAATATTTTCAGTGAGTACTTGGACAAGTTCATGGTAGTATTCATCGAGAATATCCTAGTCTATTCAAATATGGAGGAGGAACATGAGGAACACTTAAGAATAGTGCTGCAAACGTTAAGGAAGCACAAACTGTATGCCAATTTCAACAAGTGTGACTTCTACCAGAAAGAGATACAATATCTTGGACATATAATTTCAGCAAAGGGCATTGTCGTAGACCCAAAAAAGACAAAATCCATTAGGGAATGGATGGTACCTAAAGATGTAGTGGATATACAGTCGTTCATGGGAATCACCGGATATTACCACTGGTTTATAGAAGGGTTTTCCAAGATAGCCTACCCTATCACATCATTACAAAAGAAAGGAACTAGGTTTAACTGGTTAGAGAAATGTCAAGACAACTTCAATAAACTAAAGGAGTTATTGACAATGACACCCATATTGAAGGTAGCAGACCCAGATAAAGACTTCACTGTATGTGTTGATGCAATTAAGGAAGGACTAGGTGGTGTCCTAACCCAGGAAGGACACGTTATTTGCTATGAGTTCCAGAAATTGAAGGAACATGAGCAAAATTATGTCACTCATGACTTAGAATTAGCAGTAGTAATACACGCCTTAAAGATGTGGCGACACTACATAATGGGCAGAAGATTCTTATTATTAATGGACAATAGCGGGGTAAAATATATGTTTAACCAACCAGATCTTAACGCAAGGCAAGTAAGGTGGTTATCCTTCTTGAGAGAATTTGACTTTGAGGTCAAACATATAAAGGGAAAGGAAAATAAGGTAGCAGATGATTTAAGTAGAAGAATCCATGGGTTATTTGAGATGAATGTTAGCAGGGCAGAAAGTGATCTGGAAGGAAGTATAAGGATGACAGGTGTTGATGATGAAAACTATACTAAAATAAATATAGAAATATCGAACAATACTGTGAACTCAGAGGAACCAGATCTAAGTATCGATGAGAAGGGACTATTACAGTTTAGAAATAGACTTTACATACTAGATTTAGCAGGGTTAAAATTGACAATCTTGGACGAAGTACATAAAGTGTCGTATTCTGGCCACCCAGGCTACCGGAAAACAATAGCAACACTGAGGAAACTATTTTATTGGCCTAACATGAAAGGTGAAACAACAGAATACTTGGCAAGGTGCCAAGATTGTCAGTAGGTTAAGGCCGAGCACCAGCATCCAGCTGGCCTATTACAGCCATTGCCAGTACCATAATCGAAATGGGAGACTATATCAATCGACTTTATAACAGGTTTTCCTAAAACTTAGAAATAGAATGACTCGATCATGGTTGTAATCGATAAACTCAGTAAGTCTGCACACTTTATTCTTGTAAAGTCTACTTTTAAAGCTATAAACATTGCTGAAATATTCATGAAAGAAATCTTTAGACTGCAAGGTATTCCTAAAATGGTGATTTCAGATAGAGACATAAAATTCACATCCGTCTTTTGGAAGGAATTGTTTGTAGGGCTCAATACCAACTTAAATTTCAGTAGAAGTTATCATCCACAAACGGATGGACAGACCGAAAGGACAAACCATATCGTGGAGGATATGCTCTGCATGTATGTAAGAACAAAACCAAACAAGTGGGAAGACTATCTGCACTTGGTAGAATTTGCATATAACAATTGGTACCAAACTTCGGCTAAGTTAATCCCTTTCGAAATACTGTACGATAGAAAATGTACGACTCCAATTAGCTGGGATAACCCGGCTGACAGACTCATGGTTGGACTCGAAATGCTCCAAGAAATGGAGAACATGGTTAGAAAGGTACAACATAACTTGAAAGAAGTACAGGACAGACAGAAGAGTTATGTAGATCAAAAAAGAAGGCACCTAGAATTTCAAACAGGAGACCATGTTTATTTAAAAGTCAAAGCCCCAAAAATCTCATTGAAGTTAGGGAACTGTGCCAAGTTGGCACCCAGGTTTTATGGGCCCTTCGAGATACTAGCTCGAATTGGACATGTAGCTTACCAACTTACACTTCTAGCTAATCTAAGAATTCATAATGTATTTCATGTTTCATTGCTGAAAAAGTATATTCATGACCCTACTGATATGATTGATTGGAACTTGGTGCAGGTGGAACCTTAAGGTGAGTTCCAGGTGGAACCCCTGCGCATTCTGGACCAGAGAGAAATAACACTTTGGAATAGAGCCTTTGCTCAGATAAAGGTGCAATGGAAGCACTTTAGTCTTGAGGAGGCCACTTGGGAGTTGGAAGGAGATTTGCAGAAATCTCATCCAATCCTGTTCCAGGAAAGGAACGAACACTGAGGACAGTGTTTTATTTAAGGGGGAAAGGATGTGACATCCCCAAAAATAAGGAAATATTTTAGAATCTAAAATTGCTGGAAATTTATTTCCATTTTTAGTAAATTCGAAATTGGAAAATTTTTGCCATTTATTGAAATTCCGAATTTTGAATTTTATAATTGTAATAAATGATTTTGACTGTTGGGCAGAGATCTGATTTGTCCCAACTAATTACTTGACTATGACACTTGTATGAAAAAGGAAAAAATAGAATATTTTATATTGATTGCAGGAGGACAAATGGAACAACCATGTTAAATTTAGTTGACCGTGACTCCATGAATGGGGAACACATTGGAATTAACTCTGGGCTGATTGTTACAAGTGGAAAAATAGTGATTTGGCCAATGGAAGCCCCTGAAAATCAAGGATTTAGAAAGCTACGAAAATTCCCCAAGAGAGGGAAAAATTCTTAGGCAAACTAATAAAAAAGCATATGTGAGGAGGTAGGACGCTGCCAAGTATGCTGGGGAAAAGAAGACTACGGAATTTTGTTCTTGCTGTTATGAGCACTACTATGTGAGTGTGAGGCAAGGAAGATACTGCTGGAATTCGAAGGACATTGCTGGAGAGGAGATTTCAATTCGCCCTCATGGACTCATGGTCAAGCTAGGGGGTGAATCGGGCAAGTAGATTGGCTGCCCTATTCTACGGTTGGAAGGAACATGGTTGTTCCCTTTTTCTTCTCGTAAATTTGGTTCAGATATGTAACTCTACCTTATTCTAGTCAAATGTTATGTGTTGTAATATGTTTACTTCTATGTATGAATTTTCTGGTTGAATGTTGTGGGGAAAGATCTAACATTTTACTTCATAGTTGTTGGCCAGAAGTGGACTCTTTTATTTAGATGTGATGTTGGGTAATTACTAAGATCTTGGAATGTACCAAACAATGAAACAAATTCTGTAGTAATTACAAACCCCATAACAGACTGGATTTCATATTACATTTATCTTCTTAGTTAATTTTGTCAAGTAAAATGAAATAAGATTGTTGCATAAATACTAGAAGCGACGTGCACCAATAGTTGTGGTGGATTTAATTTCCTATGGATTCTTATAGTAAACAGTGAGCCTCCTCGAATGAGCATACCATTCATAACCCAACAAATATACCCTACAACAATGAAGTACTAGTCAATATACTTATAAACTGGTATAGTTATTTTTATGAACTGATATATATAGATATACATTGTAATGGACATTCTGTGACAAAGGAGTAATGACACTAGAGTAAACTGTCTACATCAGAATCCTGTAGTACTAAGTGGATAGATAACCTTATAAGTTAGGAAATTTTTATTCCAAAGAAAAGGGAAAAACTCCTCGGACCCCATTACAAGAAGGCTATATATACATATATAATTCAGGATAGATATGACAGTGAGTTAGGAATGACTCTGTTAATCAAAAACTTACCTACAACTAAACCACAAATTTCTATCGTAATAACCATGCTGCCTATTTTCGAGTGAGCATACCTATAGAGGCTTATTCAATAATGGTAATAGAAACAGAAGGTAAATAGTGCACGATACATAAACCCAAAATGAATAATGATGCCATCTAAATTTCTTGTGAATAGACCTATAAGGGCTTATACAATAATGATAATAGAAAACAGAAGGTAAATAGTACATGGTGCATAAATCCAAATTGATAATGAAGCTATCTGTTCTATGGTAAGCAGACTGTTAAAGGCTTATTCAACAATGATCACTGAAACATAAGGTAAATAGTTTGTGGTGCGTAAGCCTGAAACTAATTTTTTTTACATTAAAATTAAGTATAAACAAAATATAGGATTCATCGCACATTTTGCTGGGAAAGAATAAAACCCTTAAGCATATCACTATGCATGACCGAATCATTTCAGGAAAGGGACTGTACAAACAATAATAAGATTCAATTCTAGAAACAAAAATAGCTAGATTAGCTCAGGAGAGAATTTGAATCTGTAGTACCAAAACCATCCTCGAAATATATAGAGGAGAGTATTTTAGAATCCCAAATCCACAACAAATTAACACATAATATATAATGAGCACATTACTTACTAAAAACGACTGCCTAGTTATCAAAGTCCAACCAGGCGTAAACTGTGCGAGTGGTTCTATGAACCAGAATTATTTATACAATTCAGGGCGTACCCCATATCAACTATCACAGAACTTGGAATTAAAAATCCTCAGACATTAGGAATGGAACAAGGCTTGGACTAGCGGGGTTTGTAATCCCAAAATAACTTAGATACTGTGTTGGAACCCGAATACATTTTGAAGGAGTGAAGAGGGTGTCCCCATGCTTCGACGTGCCCGCACCTGCACAAAATATTGAGAAGCATTATAACATAACCAAACAAGATAATATGTTTAAGTTTCAGAACATAAAGTAACTAGAAAGGGGCTCATTGAGTACTTAATTGAAGTAGAGGAATTGTGCCTTCTGCCATCATGCTACACCTCCCGGAACGAAAGGGGAAGAGGAGTTCATGCCTCCCTGATGGGTACCCTCACACATCAAGGGGCCCATCATTAGTAATAGATATCAGTGCCTAATCCAAAAAATTATTGCAGGAATAAAAAAGAAAATGAAAGGCGTATAAATGAATATAGTAAATATAAAGACATTGTAACATTCAACATAAACAGAAAAGATTAAACACTTTCGGCCTTTGGAAAACTTCACTTCCAATCAACAATACTAGCGAACAACTATAGTCAAACACAAAATATCATTGACGTGCCAAAGGACTAACCAATGGAGGAAACCAGGACCATTAACAAGGGTTAAACCAAAATAAGTATTCCGAGTACACTTTTATAACATACGTCGTGAAACGAGGAATGACTTGGTCTTGATAGGACGAATGGTGCAGTGATAGGGGAAAACTATGATAGGACCCAAAGCCTTGCCAAGAGGACATGACTCCTTTTACCACAGCACCCTGGAAGTGAGACGAGGATACTGTCAAGGACTAACCAAGAACAGAGGTATGCATAGACCTACATACGAGGTAGAATGATTCTAACACGTAAATAAAAGAATAGATGAAGGTAAACTTAACACACATAGCTGCTATCGAGAAGTGCCACCTAGAATATCCACCCATCTAGCATAGGAACTAGAACCGTGAACCCCTATCCATGATGCTTAAAGCCAAACAAAGGAATGGTCTATAACGTCTCCCCCTCCTTCACTAAAACCTTAACCAGGGTGCAAACGAAAATGGACTAAGACGATGCTTCCTCTTTCACCAAACTAAAACCTGAATAAGAGTGAAATTATGGGAGTAACCTCTGAATAGAGTAAAGGGGAGGAGTTTTTGTACTTAGACCATGTGATCATTGGGTAAGTGTCGATATCACCTTAGGGCATGCCAGTTGATCTCTGTACCAAATAGACATATCCCAGGCACATTAAATGTTCAGACAGGCCTTTAAGGCACAAGGGTTTCCACCTGTATCAGTTGCTAAGAGTATTAATGGCGAGGTAATCGGATGGCTTTCTTCCTACACCGTTATATGTTGAATGCAACTACCTTGCTTTAAACACCTGAGGCTATTAGCCCTTGTCATTACCTAACGAGTAGTTTGTAGTACGATCGTAACCATAACCTCCACAAGATTAACCCTCTATGCACTTTAGTTTTCAAGGTGGAAGTTTAATGGTCGAGGTTAAACCCATTATAATATTGGTTTTTGAAAGTGTTAACTTCTCCTTGTTGATTTTATAATGTTATATACATTATCGGGTTGAACATCATAAGGCCTGACATCTATAACCTCGCAATGTATGATAGCGACTCTAAGTAGCTACGTCTCCATGTCATAAAGTGGCTTTGAAAATGAAACAGTAGATAATTTTAGGTTGCCATGAAACGAGATGTCCCTAGTTATGGACCTGTTGTCCATGTACAACACATTACCGAAATAGGAAGCAATGACTTTATGTTAAATAGGATAGATGTAGAGACCTAACTTAATTAAATCCAAAATTTCGTACAATTAAACATATAATTCCTTTCTTTGCATAAATAATTCATTCACCATCATATAAGCATAAATATTCAGCAGAAATTTAAAATTATTTCACAGCATGAAAATAACTCAGTAAATTCAGAATTAAAATACCTCCTTCTGATGTTAATTCCCATTGCTCTGGTTGTCCTTTCCCTATTGCCTTGTCTAGCCTGATGCACTGACCAAACTCTGCCCAAACCGTCTAACCACCCAGCCAGCTAGGAGCAGCCTGTCTGGCTCCCTAGCTCCAGGATACCGAAAGGAATCCTGGCCCCTGTGCCCAAAACCCCCAGCAACCCAGTGCCCCTTGCAATGGTTCACCAAAAATTCCCAATATCAAACTCCTCCAACCAGAAAATATGCCACATAAATACCGTCCTCCTCCAAAATGGTTCCTCTCCACAAAATAATCATCCCCCATTTCCGGTAGGACTCTTCCATCATATCCCCCCCTTCACCGACTCTCCTTCGCTTCATTAATTTCCTTATCTCCTCCTTTATTACCTTATCCCCTTCATTAATTTATTATCTTATCCTTAATTTAATGCTTCATTTCCCCCCTGCATACGTAAAGTATTTAATTAAATAAATTAAAATTATTAAGCTCCTTTAATTCATTACACAACCTTTAATGAGTCAATTGATTAATAAATAAGTAATTAATTAATATTATTAATACTAATCATTGTTTAACTAAAACCATATT
>JASDQU011442077.1:0-10278 GCA_032191745.1 Picea mariana | reverse complement strand
GTGGCTAGGCGGTGGTGTGTTCGTGGCATGGTGCTGGGCATTTGGATTGCATGTTTGCGTTTATTTCTTATCCTTTGAGATTTGAGCTTTCTGCTAATAAATTGACACATCAATCAAGTCATCGAATGTTTGGCTATGAAAATTGGTCTTTTAATTTGCCAATGCTTGTTAGCTTTACCATTTCTACTCTTCTATTCACGACGTAGTTTCTACTAGGTTGCAAAAAAGTGTTTATTACACTAACAAAATTTTCATGCATAGCATATTATCTCCCATAGTTGTCGCTGAGCTTAAAAGGAAGACATGAAAAATTGCCATTTTCACCAATCCAAGTGAGAATGGCGTTTGGTGGAATGATGATAACAACTGGCTACTCTAATTTTTAAGACAGTGCAAGAAAAATTTCGAGAGAAAAGAAGAATGACGACTCAGAAATTACACTGGGCTCCGTTAAATATTCCAAATACCCTACAGAAAAGCTTTATGCCATAGACCTGGTTGCAAAGAAGCAAACCAATGTAAACAACAACTTCTATAGAGATATCAAAATCATCAATCATAGCCTTACCAATGATTAGGTGAGTATATAACCTTTAGCTCTCTTTAGGTGATGATTTTTGTCAGATCTTATTATGTTTGGGGAACCATATCTTTGTCTCTTGAAACATGAAGAATTAGAGTATGATAAAGAAGATGAATTAGTCGTTGTGTAGGATGCGTGGCTTCAACTTTTTGATTTCATAAAGCTGTGTAGGCTGCGTGGCTTCAACTTTCAATGTGGTTAAATAAATGTTTTTAATAGATGAATTGTGCACAAATGAAACCTTGTAGGATCCTGCTCCTCGACGGCTTGTGGAATCGGTGCATAAATATGTGGTATATATATATATATATATATATATATATATATATACTCCACTTATATGCACATATTTTATTTTTTTATAGTTTAACTAAATGTCTTTTACATATGCCCATTTATATGCCTATAATGTCATCTAGCCTAGGAAGCATATATATATATATTGATCTGCATATAATAGATATTAGTGGGTTTGGCTTGCAGGAGGTGGAGTTGGAGCTAGAGCTTGGCCCTTTAGGCCCAGATTTCAAACAAATAACTCTGATACCATGTGTAGGGACCTAATTAATTTAAGTCTATTAAATCCATAAATTGAAACAGTAACTTCTACTTGATTTTAGAAAACTCAATAATTTCTTACAAATCCAGCACATACGCATTTAAATTTATCATATGCATATAAATTTATCAATGAATAATAATTTCATAATAGAATAAAACAATTTTACCTCTTCCTAATGCTAATTTCTCCATCTACTCGATTTTCCATCCTGCTGCTTTGTTGTTGTCTAATGCGCTGACCAACTCTAACCAAACCTTGTTTCCTCCCTGCCAACTAGGACAACTTTCTAGCTCCAGGATACCATATGGATATCTTGGCCCCTGTGCCCAAAACCCCCAGCAAACCAGTGCCCCCTATACTAATCCTTCATGACTACCGACTCAAACTCCCCTGCGCAAATACAAAAGAACCCTCCAAAAATGATCCCCCCTTTCGTAAGCCTCCTCCGCTCATATCCCTCCTTCACCACCCTTTCTCCTCATTTATTTCCTTACCTACACATTTATTATCTTATCTGATTATTAATGCTGTATCCTATTATTAATGCTTCTTATCCCCTAGTATACGTAGATCATTTAATTAAACAATATAATTTATTAACCCTCTTAAATTTATTACCCTGTTCATTCAATGTGATAGGTAATTAATTAATCAAAATTATAACCATTAATTAATTAATTAATGTTTAATTAGTATCATTATACCAATCTTTGTTTAGTTAATAACATGTTAGAAAAAATTAATTACCTAATAAATTTTTACTTAATAATCCCTAAGCATATATTCAACTAGGGTTGTTACAAGCCTTTATAACCCTAAGCAAACACGTCCACATATTCCTTGAAAAGTTCAATGTATTTGAGTTTCTTCTCAGGGAGTAAAGATTTGGAAAGTTTGACCATCTTGGGTTTCTCTTTTGTCCCTATGTTACAGTCTTCGACCTCTTTCCCATTGGCTTCAATTTTAGGTTTCTTAGCTACATCATTAAAATCAAATAAGTCTTCTAACATAACTAAACTCCTAGGTAAAACATTACTCTTCAAATGCAAAACATCGGAATCTATCTCATCTTCACCTGATTCTTCTGAATCTATTTTATTTACACTATTATTTCCAAAAACATATTTATTTACATTTTCATCATCGTTTTCTAAATCTATGTTTGTACACTCGAAATCATTTTTACATTGTAGAAAATATTCAATTTGGTCATCGTTCCCAAATACATGCCAGTATCTGATGTTGTCTAGGACAGTCAGTCTACACTTTACATCCACTATGTACGAGAGATTGGAATGAAAAGGTATCTTGCATGCAGCTGCTGACGTAGCTAAACAATCTTCTAAATTTTTCTGTCCCCTAGGCATCACCTGTAAATCAACTTCAGTGAAACATTGAAGGGTGTCCAAAACAACATTTCTATAAGCTCTAAGCCTGGGATGTTTTGTTGCATACTCACCTTTAATTTGTTTGATAATTAATTCAAAATCAACTCTCTTACCATGATTTTTTTGGCACCAACCTTCTTTAGTACTTTCAGGCCGAGCATCAGAGCTTCGTACTCGGCTATGTTGTTAGTGCATTGAAAATTTAGTTTGTAAGAATGGTTTTTCGAATACCTGGATTTTTTATTGTGCAACCAAACTCCTGCTCCAGCTCCTTCTTTACTTACAACTCCATCGAAGTCCATGCTCTAGAAATCTGTTGGCAATTCTTCACTTATTACAAGTTTCTTCCCTTTTTCCTCAGTGATTTCTTGGCCTTCATTCAGGTCAAATATATCTTCTTCCAGTAGAGCGATTTGTTCTCCCATATCACCATCGTTATACAGGATCAAGGAATCTAGATCAAAGTGAGCAGAGTACAAGGGATAGTTATGGGGCTTTTCCTAGTTGTTGACCATATATTTCATCAATGTCTCTCTATACAGTCTTCTCTGTTGTCTGAATATTGGGATGGTGGCATATGACATATCCAACTGCAACGTGCCTTTCAACTTGACCCCCTAAGACCTGGACAACAACATACCATATTTCAGGGTAATGTCCGTGACCACAACATCCATAACCATGCTTTTTGATGGAATCTGAACTAGGGTGATACATAAGTCCTTGATCAACCCAATACATCTAACTTTGCTGGAGTCAAAAGAGTGTAAATCCTTGTAATGTCTGGTGACCTTGAGTCCTAGTTTTTCCATCACTTCTTTAGGCATCAGGTTATGGGAAGCACCCAAATCTAACATAGCATTGTGAAAAATTAGGTTGTGTATATTAAGGCTAATGTAAAAAGGGGCGACAACACCAGTTTCAGTTTGACCATCAACTTCAAGGCCAAATAGGATTTTAGGTTGATCATCGGTAAGATTTACCGTGTCTAACTAATTTGTGATCCAACAGTTAAGGCTTTTGTGCCTGTATCAGGCTCAATGCTCAGCGCTTTGATCACTTGTGATCGGTAAGCGTTCTTAATCATCAAGACAGAAAGGGGAATGAGAATTTTCACTTTGGCTAATTCCCCTTCAAGGTTGAAAGGAATATGTGCTCTCCTTTGGCTCAACAATTCTGGTTTGTCTGTCATAGTTTTCTAGGCATAAGTACTTTGTCAATTGGTTGATGAAACCTTGGTCTACATTGATCTTTGCAAAAGGGTAGGGTTTATTTTTGCTAGAGGCTCAACATTACCTTTATTAGGGACCTTCTTGGTAGAAGGTTCGGAGGTCTTCTTGGTTTCGACTGTTTTCTTTGTTTCGGTTACCTTTTTCGGGGAATTTTCATCTGTCTTTTTACTTCACAGATTGTACTACCTGTGTACCTCCATAATGGAATTTTCAAATGCCTACTGTTCGATCTCTTCAGCTTCCTCACTCACCTATGTTTGAGAAAGAAGGAAAAGTTATTACTCTTCCTAAGTAAGGAAAATGGCTTTGTTATCATGAATGCCCATGAGGTTTATGTGTGTGTCCTCTAATTCTTCAATTACCTCTTCAACGTCATTGGCATAATTTTCCTGTAGGGGTGTTCTGATCTACTGATCAAGACCCCTCTGTTCTCTTTGATCCCTAGGATCTCTCTGCCTGATTTGAGGAGGATTTCTTCTGAAGTTAGGGTTCCAAATTTGTGGAGTAGGTTGGTTTTCTCTAGGAGAATTTCTTTCGGCTACAGTAAGTCTCTCCATCATCCTTTCCATCGCTCTAGCTAAAGAATCCAATTTGGTATCAAAAGAAGATATGGAAGTTTCCTCTTTAATTGTGTCTCTCCTCTCCATCCTCTGTTGTGCCCTTTTAGCCAGCAGGTTGGCCTCTACGTTTATCGCGCTTTTCTACATGTCCTCCAAGGTGGTGGAGTTTCTTTTCCTTAATTGATACGACATATCAGCGTTGAAACCTTCGGGGAATTTTATCAGTGCCAAACCTTGTGGGCGTTTAATATCAGCTGGAATCGCATTGTATAGATTGTTGAAGCAGGTGCATTAGTCTTGTACTATCTCTCATTGATTCCTTCTGATGTTTTTGTATTCTGACAAGATTTGGAGAGGATTTTTCTTTACCTCCCATCTATCCAGAAAAATTATTTGAAATGCTGTAAGGTCGATCACTGAAGCAGCACGTAAGACTTTGCACCATTTCTTAACGTCCCTAGTTAGAATCTGTGCAAAAAGTCTCATTTGAATGTCAGCTTCATCCATTTCCTGTAAGTCAAAATAGTCATTCATTTTATCAAGGTGTTGATGTGCGTTCAAGGGCCCTATACCATTGAAATGTGGGAGTCTCCTTTGATAGTCCTGGGGCATGTTGTGTAAAGGTGCAGCCAACACCAAGGGAGCATATCTAGTCGTCGTGATAGGTGGAGGGGGTGGGACAACAACCTGGATGATAGGTGGGGTTGTGGCAGAAAATGAGGAAGATGAGGGACTAGCTGGTACAGAGTGAGCAATTTGAGGTTTTGCGGTGGGAGATAGTATTTCAGGGGTTCAGGGTTGCAGGATGGTTGGATCTAAAATGGTTTCAGTCACAAAGCTATCATATTTTGTTCTAAATAGGCTTTGTTCAAAAATGGTGTCCAAGTCAAGATCTTGAAGGGAAACAAGTTCCTCTGGAAGAGAAGGCGACCTGCGAAGGGGACTATGACTCCCTAAACCTTCTACAATGGTCTTCTTTTTGAGTAACTGTTCTGGACTATCAATTGCTATTGTAGGTTTTGGGTTTGGGTGGGATCGAGTATAAGCTCTTTTAGGAGCCAACATTTTAATTTTTATATATTTTAATTTTTATGGATCTGAAATTACTATGTACAAGCATTTAAGAACCTCTGAACATTATTTCTTTCTCAGATTTATAATTTTTTTCAGAAACAAAAATTTCTCTTAGAAAAAAAGAAAACACGGGGTTGAATGTTTGTTCAGTTCCCCAGTGGAGTTGCCACTATGTTAACGCTCTGTAAATTCCCAGAGGTTGTCAGAGTAGAAGAAATTTACAAGAGATATCTTTATCCAACCACTTCGAAACTGGAATCTATCTCTACCATCTTCAGAGAGGGATCTCTTTGTATTATTTAGCTATGTTTTAACTTCGAGATATTAGGCTAGTTAAACAAAATATGATTTAATGGTTTGTTGTTGAGTTGGATGAGAAGGGTTTTATGCCCCTATTGGGCTATGGGGTTTGTATTATAAAGTTAGATGTCTAAACATAAATTAAAAGATTCTTTTCATAGGGAAAGATAATGCATTCATTGGATTCTTTAGCAATAAAGTGATGAATGGCCAAAAAGATGGGAATATCAATTAAAGTAAAGAAGCATTTAAGAATTTCTTCACTATAATATCAGAAAGATAAACAATAAGATCTTTCAAAGCCGGAAACAGGGTATACGAAGATAAATCCTGCAACATGTGCTACTTTTAAAAGATTAGATTAGAAAACAATATGACAACTGAAGGAGAAAAACATTTAACATAGAAAGGAAAAGATCACCAATGAATAACACGCGAGAATCCTGTGAAATGTCTCTTTGTATTACTGGAAGATCTCTTGATAAAAATTACAGTCTTTGTAGATTACAGGGCATAAAGAGCAACCCTCAGTACTTCAAAGTTTGAAGTATTTATAATAAAAAATTACATACGATCCTGTCATCAAAGATCAGTACATGGTAGTTATAAATTTAGCTAACTAACTCAAAAAGATACAAAAATTTAGGAACTGTTTCATGATGTGTTGAAATCTTGATGCTGATTTCCAAGGTAAACCGTTGGTGATTCCTTCGCACGACTTCACCTGATTGGATTGGTGACTGGGCTTGGAAACCTCAGCTCTTACTTGATCAGATTGCATAACTCTTCCCATCGAAGGTCACTGGGAACACTGACTTTGAGCAGGCTTCGGTATACTTCATCCATCTCTGTATACTTGGAAAAAGTTGGCTTGGTGATAAAAATGTACTAGATCTCGTGTTGTATGTTGATGTATGACTGGAAATCCTCTAAGAGCGCCTGGCCTGTGATACTGCCCTGTATTCTTGAGAATTTCAAACTATATTTAGCCACGGTGGCTAGTTTCTTTTTATAATCAGAAAGTGTCACTAACTTTTCATTTATGACCCTTAAGCCAGGGAGGCCTTTCTTCTAGAGAGCTTCAATTTTGCTGAAAAATATTTTCACTCCTATCTCCATAGTCTAGAATTTTTCCTCCAATTCTAGCATCAATCCTCTTTTGGTCAGGACCCTCTTGACCTCGAGGATGGTTTCTGTCCTATCTTTAATTTTCAAATCCTCTAACTCTTCTCTCATTTTTTAATTCAGGAATTTAATTATCTCAATGGCTTCTGTGAGCATCTCTCCCAATTCTCCTCTTATTTTCTCAATCACCTGCTTGCTTCTTTGCAACAGTTCGTTCTTCTCAAACATAATTTGTATCATAGGCCATATTTCATTTATGGATTTGGTGATATCTATGAAGAGATTTTCCTTGAACTCAGCAAATGGTTTGCCTACCACTGTTTGCTTTTGAAGCTGTTGCAATTCTTGTTTGAGATTGTATGATGTTTGTTTCTCCTTGGAGTAGCTAGTTTGGTAAGAAGACTTGAGTTCCTAAAGGTTCTCAATCTCCTTTTTAAGTTTGGTAATCTCTGTCTCTTGCAGATTCTTCTCTTCCATGCATTTTTCTAGTTCTACAGTCTTCTCCAAGGCTGTCAGTGGAGATGCTGAGGGAATTCCTACTGTAGATGTTGTGCTTACTCTTGTGAGTGGAACTATGCTCAATAGAATAACTTCCATAGGCTTTGATTGTTCCTTCTCTTTCACTAAATTTTCCATTTCTGCTTCCATATCTTTCAACTGTGCATTATGTTCCATGATCAACTTGAGCATCTCATCCTTTTCCCCTTCTGTTTCAGCTATCTCCTTTGTTTGTGCATCTTCTATTGGTGGAAGTTTCAATTGTTTCCTCAGAGAGGCTATATCGGAATTTTTATTTTTAAGAATCTCCTCAACTGATTTAACATTTGAGGGGTCATACCCGATCTTGAGGACCAATTCTTCCAACGTCTTAATTCTGTTATCCTTTGCAGAGGATGAAATCTTTTCTAATTTCATATGTGTCTAGACATTGCTCAGAGATACATATAATTTAGTGGTTGCAGTAGAAGCATTTGCCAACGTGGAGAAAATCATTTTCCCATTTTTCCTGTGCAGATCCATTTGATCAGTAGGATGCACATCCCTAGTATGAAACTCAAATGTTTCCCTTTTCTAATCAGTGATTTCTTTTGGGTCTAGCACCTGTGCCTATAGAAATTCCATGTGCATTCTACCCTTATATGTATCGAATGCATACAACATTTTGTGTTGTGCCATTGATGTCTGTTTCCAAAACTAAGCATATGTACTGTTGGTCAACATCTGATTTTTATTTTTGATCAGGTTATATTTCTCAAAAATACTCAACTTTGGTCCTATTTTACTTGGCTAGTCAACTAGTGGAGTATTTGTGGGCTTCTTAGGAAAAACTATATACATGATCTGCTTGTTTCTTTTTCTAAGAAGTGACCGATAATCTTTCATAGTTTCAGTGAATTAGAGTCCCTTTTCACCAGCCACGTCAGGTGTATGACTGGTTTTTGGACTTTTGGTGTATAGTTGGAAATCTTCATCCAAGACTTCAGTGATCGAAGGTGAAGTATCCTTCCCAAGTATTTTCTCCTTGGGAACCTATGGTGTAGTAGTCTGTGAGACGATGACCGAAGGGTCCTATTGTTCTATCTCGACCAGGGTGTTTGGCTCTGATTCTATTTGATTTGCAAACTTATCTATCTCAGGCTTGGGTGTATGAACATATGGGACATTTTTATTTTTAATCCTCATCTAAGAAATTATCCCACATAGATCATAGTGCCATATGAAACTAACAAAAAACTTCATTTCTTTCAATAGTTTGTCTGCTTCCTCCTCGATGCCTCGACTATTGCAGATGAAAGACCCTATTTTCCCTTTAATTCTAAGTTGTTGTTTCTTTTTCAGAGACACAAAATGTATGTCATCTGAGTTAATCATTTTCCTTATATACTCCAGGGAAAATATCCTCATGGGTAGATACTTGGGAAATTTGTATGGAGCCAACTCGCATCCATATACTCTGATCTCAGTGGGATTTTGGTAAAGATACCAGTCTCTAGTCTTTGCAAGGTCTGAGAGGTGTAAAATCCTTTGAATCTCCTCATTTATTCTTGGTTCAAGTCTACCGTTGAGCATGCTCACCACAGGATGGTAGAACTGCTTGATAAATTGTTTGAAACTAAACTCTATTGAATTTTGTCTAAGTAGTGAAGTCTAAGATGTTACCATCTGTGGCCTCCCGTTCTTGTCCATTTTATAGATTGAAAAGGAGAACATGTTTGCTTAAAATAAAGTGAACATATAGGCCAATATTGAGGAATACCAGAACATTCCTTTTTAGGTGAAATTTAAGAACTGCTCGTGAATATCGTCCACCAGGAAAGTGTTGTAGTCGAATTGCGTGGTGGGTCTTTCTTCTGTGGAGAAAATGGACAGAAAACCCAATATGGGTTCATCCACCCATTGGTCAGAAAAATAACCCAGTAGAGCACAAAGAGATGAAATGATTTGGTTTCCCTTTACTGAGAATAGGGAGGAAGGGTATGGGGGATTTGTCTTGGAGAGCTGAGTAGCCTGAGGGAGGAAAAGATAAAAAATTTAGGCTCTCTGAGGGAATGATAGTTTCTGGTACAACTTCATGATGACTTCGAGATTGAAAGGGGAGGCAGATTCAGTTCTGGGTATCTGCATCATTTGATCAATGGCCTCAGGTGTGATGAAGAAAAGAGTTTCTCCTAATGGGGATTTTATGGCTCTCTGGTCAGGGATGTAATGATCCTGGCATTTGAGGGAAATTTCAGTGAAATGGTGAACCTGGCAGAAAATATACAAAGGAAGGTTAGATTCCTAGAGACCAATTTTGTTGCTCTGATCTAAGAAAACATCCTTTGGCCAAGACTGCAAAAATGTGAATTCAAATTCGCACTTGGTGTCTATGATTAAATGATGTTTGTCAGCCAAATGGATCATGTCGAGGTCAACAGGAGGCAAGAGGAAAGGATTTTCCTCGATTTCTTCTTTCTTTGATTTTTCTTCCATCACTGTGAAAATACCTACAATTCAAACAAAATGTTAGTAGGGATGACTGTGGTCTTGCATGATTGACTGAAATGGAGAGGAGATAGGGAAAAAATCTGTGGTGCGATGGACAAAGTAATAGTGTGAGAAGGAATGGAGAGAGTGGTTTTGAGAAAACAGATACCCATTGGGTGCGGGGGATAGATCAACACGCTAACGAATAAGTTAGCCAATGATAAATGGCCAACGGGTCTTTGGAGTGTGAGATGGAAGGTGACAATGAATAACAAGTATGACTGGGTGATGTGGCAAATGTTGATTGGGGAGTGACCATGGCGAAAGGACTTGTTAGAAAAACAGGACCGCGAAGCAATAAAATAAAAACAAATGCAGAAACAAAAACACAGAAGACACACAATACAAGAGAGACACAGATTTACGTGGTTCACCCAGTGTGGGCTACGTCCACCAGAGAAATTGCCAGGTCCTTCCTTTATTATTA
>JASDQU011442075.1:11680-23493 GCA_032191745.1 Picea mariana | reverse complement strand
CTTTATACTTTTTGGCTCACCTTGTCCCTCCAAAGTGACTTTCATTTTATTAATATTTAATTAATTAATTAAATCACTTTAATTAATTAATTAACCTTTTTACCTTTGAAAAGCTCCTTATCTCTTCTTGTGGTTTCCCTGGCCACTGAAAGTCACTTCTAGCCATCCCATCTTGTAGTGTCGCTCCTCCCAATTCCAATGAGATATTACACTGAGAGGTTCCTCCAAGAAATGTGCCCAAAATGACCTCTTCAGTGAATTCCATTAACTTATAGCTCAAAATAGTCAAAATCCTGGAAATTGTCAGAATGGAACAAAACCAAAGCCAACCTATGAGGAATGGCTCATAATGATGGAATATGATCATCAATGCAATCTGGATCCCACAATGCCTCTCAAATACCCCTATACTCGCTATAGCATCCATCTGGCTACTCTGGTCATCATAAATCGTTGCCCTATGATGATGTCCCAAAGTGGGGACATTACATCTTCCTCCTCTTAAGTCTCCTCTAGCTCCACCTCCTTGACCTCTTCCTGGTCCCTAAGGGTTTTCATTCACCCTGAATGTTGTTCAGTCTAACCTGTTTGCAAGTGCATCCAACGCTCTACATTGATTGGTAGTATGTGTGCTAGATGCGCAGAAATCACAGTGTACTATATTTGGTACTATCAAATATTTATGCATAATGGGGCACTGTCTTGGAACATGCCCATGGATTCAACAGATTTCACAATACTCAGTTGTTGTTGTTGCTTGGCCTCTTTGAAAAGCATGATACGGGGTGGGGTTATGGAATGGTAATTTTCACAGACACTTGTGAAATTCCTGTTGTGGGTCCTGGTGAGGGTCCCATCGGATTTTGAGGAGGTCCCATTCCCCTCATTCGTGGGCATTCATTCACCATATTTCCTTCTATATAACATCTAGTGCACTAGACCTGCAGTCGTCCTGGTCTAGGTATCGTCGGCTCTTGAATATTTTATGTTAGCAATGATATTTTCCCTTGTAGGTGTGCCAATTTCACATCTGCTGGGGGTCTAGTCACTCTCAAGCTCCCAGGGTATCCTGCCATGGCTTCAATCTTCATCGATTATTCTGAGGTGTCTTTCAAAGTGGCTATCCACTATTGCATTAGCAGAATCCTGGTTAGAGGTAGCAATCCCTGAATGAACCAGTCCCTTTGATGTTCCTCATGGACTAGATGTGTTAACCTCCCTATAGCATCTTTAAACATATGGCTATATTCCCAGGCTAATTCACCTTCCCATTGCTGGATCTCATGCAACTCAGATATATCCTATTGTTCTGACTGAGGTAGTTTGAATTTTGCTATGAACCTTGTCAGTACCTGGCTAAGTGTGAACGCTTGACATTGTATTCCTGGCACTCCTAGCTCTATGATCTTCATGTACCACTTGAGAGCGTGACCCCTCTTTCAATCCATGACTCTACCCTAGCCTCGCCCTACCCCAAGTGAGGGTGTTTACACTACCATCTCAGTCGAGGACATAGTCAACATCCCCTCTTCCATCAAGAAAACTTTAATCCACAGGAAGATCTCTCTCAGCAGTATTCCCCTTGCATATTTCTTGAAAATTGCCTCTATGCATGAAAACGATTGGTGGTTCTCAGCTACAAACTCGATAATATATCCTTCTAATGTGGTACTAACCCAGAAATCAACCACTCGCGTGACTGGAAAATCCAGCCAATGAAGTGTTGCAATCTTTTTTTGTGTGTCCCAAGTACAGATCCTCTTGACTTGTTCTTGGAACTCTGGAGATTATTGGAGCCTCTTAATCCATTGGAAAAGTTCTTCCAAAAACTTAACCTAGAAAATATCATATTGGTCACTCGATCTTTCCGAGTAAAAGAATGCTTCACGAGTATATTCCACCAATTTTCCCTTCAACTTTGCTTCCTTCCATATGAAGGCGTCACGGTTTCTTTCCCACCATTGATCAATACTATATCTATGAATCTACGGAAGCATCCTCCCTACAGGTTCCCTTTTAACGCAGGTCCCGGAAACAAAACAATTTTGTTGGCGCAAGTTTGAACATACCAAGGTCCTTCTCAGGTTACCAGCAAAAGGTACCGAGTAGTCTAGAGCGTTGGCATTTTCATCGCCTCTGAAGAGAATAAGTCTCACTCGAAGAGATGCTGAGACAAATAGATAGGGAGGGGTAAGGAAAAGACTTAGGAGGATTCATAGAACCCTCATGACTCATCCTGACCTTGCGCAAGACATCTAGCCATTGAACAGATCTGAATCTTATGTGTGGAAGAATCAAACCTACTTATGTTACTGAAAAATAATTTAAACACAGAACCATCATGAGGAACGCATAAACCATAAAGAAATATTGTAATGCATGAATAAAACATAAGAAGACGTAGCATATTTTGAAAATTCAGGTCCTTCTTTATATTATCTTCAGAATCTTCCTTCATTTACAATCTCAGAACCATACAGTAGTGCTCTATTATAGACTCTTATCTTTGGAATCATGTCACAGAGCTCTAACTCTCAAAACGGTACAGAATACATTACAGACTCGGACCTTTTCTTGATTCGACTGAAAAAAACCCTATAGGGAGGGAAAGATCAAGCTTAACTTGATCATAATTCAGTTGAACCCATACCTAATCAACCCTTTTACAATCATGTTCATCCCTATATATAAGCTAGGTTGTGTCTTCCGTCTCGGCTTGCACACTTTCTTCTTCTGTTGCAACCATTGTTGCTTAGCTAGCGTTGCGCTATCTTTTGAAAATGATTTATGTTGCTCTTTCTTATTCTATTTTCTAGCTTCTTTTGAAGCTTGTGCAACTCGTACTTAGTCAAAACTTGTGTGATTCCTTATCCCAAAAATGAAGGGCCCAACACCTCTCACTCTTAGTGATTACCATAGCCCATTTTACCAGTGATGGTTAATGCATTAGCTTCCCTTTTTTGTATTATGTTGATTCGTTGGTACAGTGACCACAGTGTATTAGATGGTCTATCATTTTTTTACGGCGGGTTTGTATAGTGATCAAAACATTTCGGGCTATGATATGTGGGAGGTCGAACTTCCCATTTGCATTAGAGTTGTTTTGATTATTTTTTGAGAGGTTTCCATAGATTAGGCCGATTTGTTTCCGTTAGCCTCCTAGAATGAGGACTCATGTGTGGATGCACATGTGAGGGGAGATGATTCCCAAGAGGGGCCATGTAGAGTTTCCATCCAGGATTGCGCCAGACGCACTAGGGCTACCAGACAGTGCGGTGGATCACATGTTCATCATGGTGTTGTGTCCTTATGCATGTTTGGATTGGTGAGGATGTTTGAACATCCTCTTCACATTAGATGAGCCACCATATGATAGAGGTAATATTAGTGTTTTGTTTAAACTAATATAGTTTCATTTTATTGTCTTACTTAATTAGAATAAAATTAATTCTAACACGTTCTTTAACTTGTTTTATTGAATTGTTTAATGAATCAACTGTTTAATTATTGTTCTGTACTATATATATTGTAGATATTGGCACTTTCATTGGGGACATGCCTCCTCCCCCAACAAATGACGATGAGGATATGATGCTTGAAGTTGTCGTTGGTCAAGGTCCTTAGGTGCAGATACCTAGTGGCATGCGCCATAGGCCCGACACCAGATCCAGGTTGGATTTGGGCAACCAACTCTCTGCACTTTTGACTAAGGTGGGAGTCTACCCTACCCTGATGTGACACATCAAGGGAGATCCTATGCTCTTGGAGCTTTGGAGGGAGATGTCACATGATTTTATTCCTCTTATGTGTCACATTATCGTTGGAGCTCCCAGGATACTAGTAGTGAGGAGGGTCTCGATGATAGGCACAACTCTTCTTCTAGTATGACATGTTAGTCCAATGCCCCATCGATTGATGAGGGTAGTCGTGATCATCCTTCTCCACATCCTCCACATCCTCCTTGACCTCACCCAGATCATGAGGAAGTATCACATGTTCCCCATCCTCCTCTTTCACCTCACATAGATGAGCATGTCAGACCTATTCCTCATCCTCCTCTTTTACCTCACCAAGATGAGCATACCGAACCTATTTCTCATCCTCCTCTTTCACCTCAACTAGATGAGAATGTCGGACCTATTATGCATCCTCCTCTTTCACCTCACATATATGAGAAGGAAGGACCTATTCATCATCCATCATCTTCCACTACAGACCAGGCCTCCACTACTGTTGTAGATATGCAAACTATGTCATGGCTGGACCAGATATGTTATAGCAGTTATTTGACTTGTCCATGATATATATATATNGATTTTAATGTGTATAATGTTAGGTCATCTTAGTTTTGGATGTTAAATGTGTTTGATAGATGTGTATTTTATAATTACATTGTTCATTAGATGTACATTTTTCTTGTTGATCATGATGATATACTTAATTAATTTATATGTTGATGTTGATGTGTACATTTTTAGGTCATGTTAGATATTTTTAATGTTAAATGTGTTTGATAGATGTGTATGTTAAATTACGCTTGTTAGATGTGTGTGGTGATGATGTTAGAAAATGCTTGTCTTTTGTTAGATGTGATCACAATGATGATGCCCTGTTAAATTATTAGATATGTGTGCTAGCTAATTAATGATGTTTATATGTGCTAGAGGTATATATAATTAAATGATGTTAGCTAGTGAATATAAATGTGTATTTTAGATGTTGTTTATGTTTGTTATAAGATGGTTATCATCATCATGTTTATTTTTATAAATTACAAAGTTCAATATCGTTAAAACTATAATTATAAAATTGAAACTATAATTGCATGGATAGTTCATTATACATATTCATTCTAGCTATTTTTTTTCCAAAAAACAAATTACATATGAATAAATTACATATTCATTCTACACTAAAAATTCTTATTATAAAAAAGTTATGATCTCCAATGATAAGCATTCTATTGACTTAAAAATTTTATGGATGCAAATCTTCCTATTGTTATTTTTGTCATTATTTCGTAAGTAGATTGCTATCAAATTTTAAAATATTACTTCATTGATTGTGGTTTTTCTCAACATTGGGGGCATAAGTTTATAAATATTTTCAAAAGCAATGATAAAATTATGTAAACTAACAAACACTACTTTAGTTAAACACCGAATTATCACAAAATCATGTTAGAAATTTAATTTTTTAATTATAAACCACATTTTTTCTTAATCTTACTTTTAAATCTACAAAATAAATGAACATAAACTTAGTTTTTGAATCATCATGTTTACATATCCTCAAAAATGATGTACTATTAAACATGCATATCAACCATATCATTACATCTAATTATATCAACATAAAAAGTAGAATTTTATATCCCATTAAAAGTTCAACTGGACATTTAACATTTTTCAGGATTTCACAATTGGAAATATTTAAAGAAGATGAAACATTTTTAAATATATTCAATGACATATAAATATGTTCAAATAACAATTATTTCATGAAATCACAAATAATTTGAAAGATAAACACAATACGCATCAAACTGAATGTTAACCAACTAAAATTGTTTAACATAACATTTCCTCTATCAAAAGATCAATAAAAAACAATATAATTAGCGAAATAAAGAATATAACAAAAATATACAACAACAGTATTAAAGATTAAATAAAATATGTACATATCACTCTCTATTGTGATCACCCTCATTATCTTCCTTGCTTGGAATGATAACATTGTTTTTCTCAAAATTATGTTTTGATCTAGGGTCGTGTCTTAATACAAACCACCAATCCCTATCCAACACATATGGGTTAAAAAACACTTGGTTGTAGTGTTTTGGGAAAACATAAGGATCCTTAGCTTCATCCCACATATTTTTAGAGATGATACATGTTGTTCTTTAACTACTCTCTTCTACTATCTGATTTGTTGACCCAAGGTTCATATATTTCAGGTTACCAACAAAGCCTCTAAAACTATCGGCCCTCCTGGTAAACCAGAAGGCAACACAGTACACAGAATGCACTGTGCAATCTCACCTGGGATAGATTTAAATGGGTGGTTGTAAGACTCAGGTGTTTACAGCCTAGGATTGAGTATGAGATAGGGGTTTGTTAACCAGATCCATGCACTATGAACTATGAAGGTAATATACCTATTCCTCATGGGTACATATTTCCATTGCACAGGTTACTTCCCAAGCAGCATATTCGTGTTCCATAACAATGTATTAACTCATTTATTAATCATAACAATAACCATTGAAAGAAATTAAAGAGATGCATACATTCATTACATTACACAGTTGTTACCATGGTTCACCCCCTGCTGGGTTATGTCCACAAATATTTGGCTCTTGGATCTTTTATTATGGCAGTTCTGCATTTCCAGTGCCACGCACTTACAATTCCCCTCTTATGGGTAAGATCTATATGAGGCGAACTAGATCACACCAGGCTCTATAGCCTGTGAACTAATCCTCAGATCTACCTTCTCTCCTCTGTTCTAGCTCAACATCTTACAAAAATGGTACATAAAAGTATTGCATAACGCCTCCATTCATTTATTACTCTAATGGAACGATATAAGAACCCGAACCCTTACAAAATAGTAAACTTACTGTTAAAACGCCAACTTAATATATCAAAGTCAATCAACCAAAAACCTCTATATGATACCTGCGTATCTACATTTATACATTTCAAGCTCTTCAGCCTTCTTATCGAAAATTACCAAAGCCCTAACCCTACCAATGTTAGGTCTTCCTCCCATGCACTTGTGTTGTTCTTCCTCCAACTGTCGCTTTCCTTGTGCATGCTTTCTTTCATGCACACATGTTGTTCTTTCTCCAGATGTTACTTCTATTTATGCACGCTTTCTTTCCCAAGATAGTCCTTCTATCCACTTCAGCCTAGCGCCAACAGGCCCCCAACACTAACATGTGACTCGTCCTGAGTCACCTAATATTCATGAGCTACCTCAATCTCCTCGGTGATCATCTAGAACTTTTCCTTTAGCTCTATTTCTTTTGTTAGTGCCTGCACGGTCTTCTCCTTAATGGTACCTACTACCTGAAATTCCACTTCATGGCTCAATAATCCTGCACATTCTGCCTATGTCTGTGTTATCTGTGTTCTAGCTCCTTCTGCTTGTGTGACTACTTCTTCTACCCATTCCTGCAATGGTTCTATTTGAGCCTAATGCTCATGTTTCTGCATTTGCACAGTGATAAGTTCTGCCTGCATCTTCTTCATATCTTGCATCCACTTGACGCGTTCTAGGATTGGTATGGTCTTTTTCCACTATTTGAGTTCCTGGATCGTTGCATTGATCCTTTCCTCTTCCTTGTACTAGCGTTGGACCTGTGGATCCTCCTCTAGCCTTGTGGAAAGTTGTGCTACTTTATCGAATAATTTCATTGCTGTGCTAACTGTTAGCGTTAGAAGTCACTCCTGGATTTCTTACAGAAGCAGAGCCCAACGCCCATCAGTTTTATGTCATGATAGTTTTAATGGGTGATCAAATGGGTAGAGACTCGGGAAGGTATCGCTCTAACTCGGGAACTGAGTATGGTATGTAAGGAACAAAGGAGGTCTTGATCTAACTTCAGTCAGTGAGTTGATTTAAAGATGAGAAGGTTGAAGACTTGGTGAGAGGAGTGAGCAAAATACCTCAGGCAACAAGCCTTTCAGTAGTTTGTAGAAGAAAAACTCTGAATGCAAGATCCTCTTGGTTCAGGGATTCGAGAAACTGAAAGGGGGACTTGACTGGATCCTCCAATTCCAAGTCATCCAGCGCTAAGAAAATCATAGGGACCAATTAGAAACAATGCAATTGTTACAGTGATCCAACCTACATCATCCTATAACAGTTACAACTCGGCTGGAACCTCTAATTCCGAGCTGCTCTAGCACGGTGTAAACAAAGAAGTGAAAGAAACTGACATTCATAAGGCAAGAAGTCTCAAGAGTCCATGCATAACCAGAATAGCAGTGCCTCATTAAAGTTTTACAATCGGGAGCCTCGCTCTACCATCGATGGATTACAAAATACAAAGACTGAGTCCATATACTCAGAAAAATTTGCCTAACAGAGGCGTTCTCAGTCATGCAAGGTGTGGTGTCCCTTCAGTCAAACTCATATGGATATTCTTCGTCAGACTCCACCTTAACTGTGCATGGCTCCTGCAAGGGGAGTAGCTAAGCCATTAAGTGCCGAGTTAGCATGTGCAGACCTCTCTGGCTAGTCGAGGACTCGGCATGGCGTCTTTGGAAAAAATTGGTACATAGGACCTTCTCGAGAAGACAGCTTGCCAGATCCTCCATACTTTACACTTAATGAGTGATAAGAGGTTTCAACCACCCCCTCTCACCTTCATTTACTCCAATCGAGAACCAGGATTGAGATTGAATCAGATGGCACCTGGAGGATGTGATGATCCCTTCTGTGACTAAACCCGATGCCTTTGGCCCCTCTTGCATAGCTCTTTTATTTCTCAAGTGACCACGGGATATGACCCTGTGTTTATTCTCAAAGGCACTTTCAGTGTTCATGAATAGGAAGGAGTTGATCCTTGCTTATCATAGTCACGATGAGCGAAATGTCAAGATGGCTTAATTGGGCACCATGCGTCCCTCTCAGATCTAACGGTCCTGAACTCACTTGGTGATACTATGGGCCCGGGTCCTGGACGCTCTTGGCACTTCGCTTCTCAGGGATATGAAGGAGTTGTTCCTTATGCTTCAAAGTCATGATGAGCGAAAAGGCGAGGAGACTAATCGTGCACCAGGTGTCCCCTTTGGATGAACGACTGAGACTGCTCTGGGATACTATGGGCCTGACTTTGTGCGCTTTCGACACTTCGGGGTTCAGGGTTTCGAGATGTAGCATGACATGGAACCCTCCCCCTTTGAACTCTTGAATGCCAAAATGCCGACGTGACTAGATCTCGCGCCATGTGTCCTTTAGATGGACGGATGCTATCCTCTCCTGTATGCAATATGGGCGCTATCCATCGCGCTAATCTTGGCGCAACTCCGCTAACTGCAATTTCCCACCGTCCATCGATCTGCTCCTATGGTTGAATCCGGACCGTCGACAATATAATTTTGCCCGCTTACTTGCTTGGAAGCCTGAAACGAGATTTTTCCATGCTGCGCTTGGGCGCTTCTCATGCAACTTACAAACCTGAATACTCTTGTGCCCAGGACAAGAATTGTTACTAACATTAGGCTCCATGTGGGATAGAATCATCCCTGTGATGCTCTAAGGACTCATTTTTCAATTCTAGCGCCTTGTTGTTGGGCTATGGAGTCGTTTATTTAAAACTTAAAGATGGAAAGAAAAACAATATTTACAACCGCGAAAGAGACATGTGCAGCTCAAGAGAAAAATATTTTTAGGAAATGCCCATTCACAGGGCCATTGAAAGATTCTTGATCCTTCAAATCCTGTAACCTGTAGGTGTTATTCGAGAATACTTCGGAGACTTTGAAAGGCCCGATCCACAGGGCTTCAAATTTTTCGTGCTTGCCTTTATCTTTCTTAGGAGCATCCCATTTCAGTACTAGGTCTCCTATCTGAAACTCTTCCTTCTTGGCCTCCTTATCAAAAACCTACTAGATCCTTTGCTGATGGTCCTGAATTATGCCCATTACCTGCTCCCTGGCCTGCTGGACTTCCACTAGCTGATGAATTCTTCTGATTATGTCATCAGGCTCCTCTCAATGATCCTGGAGGAATTTTGCTACAGGAATGGCTAAATGGGAAGGAAAAACAGCCTCTTCTCCATAGACTAATTGGAAAGGAGAGATGGCTAGAGATCTCTTCGTGGTCACTCGATTGACCCATAGAGAAAATTTCAATCTTGAATGCCAGGCCTTTTTGTTGTCTTCCAACAGTCTTTTGATGATCCTTATCAGGCTTTTGTTGGAGGACTCTGCTAAACCATTGCCTTGGGGATAGTATGGGGTGGAGTGAATCAGTTTGATCCTAAATTTCTCACATCACTTGGCTAACGGATCAGCCCTAAAAGATGTTGCATTATTAGTGACAATCTTACTCGGGCAGTCGAATCTTGTGATGAGGTCTTCTAGGAATCCAATGATTACCCTGTGGGAAGCACTCCTGGTGGGGATAGCTTCAATCCACTTGGTAAAGAAATCTGTATCATTCAGGATCCATCTATGCTGCCCACTGGAAGAGGGGTGAATTTCTCCAATGAAATCTAGGCCCCATTGCTGGAAAGGTCCTAAAACAACCACATGATTTAACGGCAAAGACTTGAGCTGTTGTTTTCTTGCAAATATTTGACATTTGATGCAGGCTCTGACCCTTCTGTAGACATCAGTAAATATGGTGGGCCAGTAGTATCCAGCCATGAGGATTTTGTAGGCTGTGGTTTTCCAAAAATGATGCCCTCCACATAGGCTGTCATGAAATTCAACCATGATCCTGTCAGCCTCTTGCGGATCTACACATTTCAAAAATAACACCAGGGGGTCTTTCCAATATAAAACTTGATCGATAAGGTAGTATCTGACTTCTTTGAGCTTCAGAGCCTTTGCCTTGTTTCTTTGCAGGCTGTCTAGAGGCCGCAACTCTTGCAGGAAATATATGACATCCTTATACCGGGGACATCGAGCCAATGGGGGCTCCCTTTGAGGGTCTATTTTATAAAGCCAATCCTGCTGAATTCTCGAGCATTCATTGATGAAACTTACCCCCAAATCTTGGCAATTTGCTTCAGCCAATAGCTTGGATAAACCTTTTCCTTTGATCAATTTGGTAGGCTTTATTTCCAGGTCAAATTCCAAAATCTTGGCTATCCACTTACTCCTCCTCCCGTCTATGTCAGGCTGAATAAGAATGTCTTTGACAGTGGATGAGGGGACATAGGCAATGATTTTTTACTACAGTACATAGGTTCTAAAGGCCTTGAGAGCATTTACCAAGGCATAGGCCTGCTTCTCCATAGTGTCATACCTGACTTCGGCATCCCTCAATGCTCGGCTAAAATAGGAAATAGGCTACTCTAGCCCAACCTCGTTTGTCTGTAATAAAACAACAACCACTATTGTTATTGGATAAATCCATAAGTGCGGACACAAACTGATCTCCCTAGATCCACCTGGATCTAGAACAAAGCAAGACAGAATAATACTCTTTCCCTAGATTTTGACTATTGAATTAAATAGGAGGCAAGAACAAATGACATACCTTATGATCACTTCCTATGGTCTTTTTTGCTCCCACTTCACTCCAGTGCTCTTGTACAGTCAAGACCAAAACAACACAAACCAACCAAAGTGAATAAAGCACAATCTATTCAACAATCAATCTATGTATATGATCAAGAAATTATACAATAAAGTGGAAATAACTTTATGGGAAAGGGACATATTACTGTATCATATTAATGGAAAGTAAAGCTTACAACCTGAGCCTTGATGTCACAAACTTCCTTTCGATGGACCTTGGCTCTGACACACACACTTTCTCACTTGCATGAAGAAGATCAACTCCTTTGGATGAACTTGATGGAGTCTCTAAGCTGTTGTAGCATCAGTCCTTCACACAATTCTTTCACTAATTCTCCAATGAATCTCTTGCTTGTTTGCTTAACCTTTTCCATGAGAATTCCCTCAATATATAGGAGAGAATGAATTAGTTACTTGGATAAGAATGATCCTAAAATATCAGGGAATCCAGTACTAGGATAACCATTCGAATGCCATCTCATCCTTCTAGAAGATTCCCTTCTAGAAGCATCGAGAATTCATCTTTTTCCTTTCTTAAGAAAGATTTCA
>JASDQU011442074.1:31799-43862 GCA_032191745.1 Picea mariana | reverse complement strand
AGCTTCCTGGAGGATATCATAGCCAGACTTGTCTGTCCCAGTAGAATTGTCACTGATAATGTTGCTTCTTTCAAGTCTGAGCCTCTGGTTAAGTTTTGTGAGCAGTTCAAGATTTCACTAATTCACTCCACTCCCTATTATTCTCAAGGAAATGGACTGGCAGAATCTTCCAATATAAGTCTAATCAAACTCATTAAAACATTATTGGAAGACAATAAGAGGGCCTAAAATTCAAAGCTCAAATTTTCTCTTTGGGTCGATCAAGTGACAACAAAGAAGTCCCTAGGCACCTCACCTTTTCAACTTGTTTATGGGACGGAGGTTGTGTTTCCCACTCAGCTCGCTTTACCTATAGAAAAATTATTTCAAGATCATGGAGGAGAGACAGACCATATGGTCAGAAGAATTCATCAAGTGGTGGAAGTACAATAGATCAGGGAGCAGGTAATGGACATAGCTCATAGTCATTAGCAGAATATCAAGCAGGCCTTTAACAGGAAGGTCGGGAAGGAGGAATTCGAGCTGGGAGATTTGGTGCTTAAGTGGGATGCACCTAGGCAGGATAGGGGAAAACACAACAAGTTTAATGCCCTCTAGATCGGGCCCTTGAAAATATATGAAATATTCTTAAATAACACATATAGTTTGTAGGATTTGGAGGGTGAAGAATTTTTTAACAGCCCAGTAAATGGGCATTTCCTGAAGAAATGTTTTGTTTGAGCCTTATATGGCTCCTTTGTTCTTGTAAATATTGTTTTTTTGTTTATTTTCGTCTTAATAAACGACTCCATAGCCCAATAGAAGGCAACTGGAACTCTAGAATGAGTCCTTAGCACATCACAGGGACGACTCTATCCCCCATGGAGCCTAATGTTAGCACCAATTCTTGCAAGTGGGGTGTTTCTCTCCGATTTCAAGCCCTTGGTGTAAAATGCGAAGAAAGGGGGTTTAAAAACCCATCAAATGTGTTTTATTCAAAGGCTACAGTCATGAGCGCCAAGCATAGCACGCATAAAATCTCCATTTCAGGCTTAAAATGATAGCAGATGGGTGATCAAGTATTCAATGAAAAGGATCTATCATCAAGGCAGATCGATGGACATCGGGTAAACCGGCACCATGAAGTTTCTTGGATTTTAATGCAATGCAAAGGCCTGAGAAAAAGCACACATATTCCATGAAATGATCATGTTATTTCGATCCAGTCGGGACACGTGGCGTGTGATTAAGTACAGTCACCATTTCGGCTACTGGGACTTTGAAAGACAGGGGGTCGCTCCTCCACTGCATCTGGAATCGTCGAAACGTGAAATGCGAAAAGTGCCTTTGAAGATAGGCGTGTTTGAGCATTTCGGCTACTGGACTTTGAAATACAAGGGTCAAGAGAAAAGGAACGAGAACTCCCAATGGGAGAATCCCCGAAAGGATCGGGACCATTAATCTTGAAGGACACATGGCATGCAATTAAGTCCAGTCACCATTTCAGCTACCGGGACTTTGAAAGACAGGGGGTCACTCCTCCATTGCATCTAGAATTGTCGAAACGTGAAATGTAAATCCCCAAGGAGTTAGACCCACGGTCTTAACGCCTGGTCACGAGGTAGTAGGGCTAAGGTGGGGACCAGTTGGATTTATGCGCTCGTTGAGAGGTGAGCGATCACGACCGTTGATCAAGGGAGGATCTCAGTCGTCCAACCAAGGGATGCATGGCACACAATAGACTCTGGTCTCTATTTTGGCTACCGGGACTTTGAAAGACAGGGGGTCACTCCTCCACTGCATATGGAATTGCCAAAACACGAAATGTGAAAAGCGCCTTTGAAGATAGGTGTGTTTCGGCATTTCGGCTACCGAGACTTTGAAATACAAGGGTCAAGAGAAAAGGAACAAGAAATTCCGATGAGAGAATCCCCGATAGGACCGGGACCGTTAATCTTGAAGGACACATGGCATATGATTAATTCTTGTTGCCATTTCGGCTACCGAGACTTTGAAAGATAGGGGGTCGCTCCTCCACTGCATCTAGAATCGTTGAAATGCGAAATGTAAAAAGCGCCTTTGAAGATATTGAAGATAGGTGCATTTCAGCATTTCGGCTACCGAGACTTTGAAAGATAAGTGATCGTCTCCTTGCCATCCCCAAATCACGAAATGCAAAAGAGCCTTTGGTGTTGGGCCCATGATCCTAGCACCAGGGTTGTATGGAGTATGGTCAAAGAAAGTGAGCATGTAGGACCACTATTGTTCAATGGAAAAATGATCGTGGCCGCCAATTTTTAAAGTCGATCCAACCGTTGATCCTGGAGGGCCATTTCGTGAGTTTGGGCACCAAGAAATTTGAAGGCAGGGGAAGTAGAAATCCCCGAAAGGAAAAATGATGAAACACCCTTAGAGAGAGGCACCGGGTCATGGCCCTTTGTTACTTTGATGACGGTAACAGAAAAAAGGGAGGCTAGCCTCTGAGCCTTAGAGAGCAGGCACGTGGTCTTCTCCTGAGAATATCGTCTCAGCCACTCCCTGGGGAAGCAGTTAATGAAAATTGAGCAGGTAGATGAAACCTCAGCTCAAGCCATGAATGGAAGGTATGGGAGGCCTGGAACAATCAGCCTGTGGTACCCTTGTGTGCAAGTCCCCCTACAAGAGCCATGCTAAGTTAAGGTGGTGTCTGATGAAGGAGTTTTGTCCAAGTTTGACTAAAGAGATTCCACGCCCTAGAGGTTAGAGCCCTCCTGCTGCCAAGGTGGAAAATTTCTCTGAGTATATATACTCAGTTTTTGTATTTTTGTAAAGATGAATGGTAGAGAAGATTTCCAGACTGTAATGTTTTAATGAAGCACTGGTTTTCCTGGATATGTATCTATATGTGAAATTTCTTGTTTAATGAAAGGTAGCTCTCTTTTTCATCTGGTTTCTATCCCATTCTAAAAGAATTCATGATTGACTGATTCACATGAATTGTTGTGACTATGTTATGATAAAGGTTTTATTCTAACATTGTTACGTGCTTTTAGTGTTTCTGCAATTTGAATATAAGATGTTCTTATGTTCAATTTTTTCTTCTACAAGATGTTAGAAGCTCAATGCCTACAGCAGGCCTTCACATTTCCTCACAGAAGTCTTCCTCCTACTCACCCTTATTACAACTTACTATCTGAATTTAAACCAACACCTCATCTTCTTGTGCATGCCTGGCCTAGTTTCTGAGTTAGGACAATATTGTTCTAAGTTTACTTCCATTCATCACTCTTTATCAACAAATAGCGACATAAACTGATGGGCTTCAGGCTTATTGCTGCTGCAATCCAGGAGTGACTTCTGACACCAACACTAAGATATCTAAATCCTACATCAATTTCCATGTTTATGTTTTCCAGTTGTGGGTTGGGGTTTAGTGTGCCTTCCTGTGGTGATGGTTTCTTTGGGTTTGTTGGAAGATTGGTTGTTGTCATTGATTTCAACCCTAGTCATGGGTTTTGGACCGCAAGATTTATGAAGGTATTTGGACATGAAGGACAATGCACATGTAGATACAAAACCCATGGATGGATAGTATACATCATGTTGTTTCCAGTGGTATGTGGCATGTCACGTGGATTCCAATGGTTAAGGAGAAATGAATTTTTGAAGATGACAAAGTGAATTGAAGAAGGAAGTACATGTAGGCCCTGAAGATAATTAAAGAACATAATTACAAAATAAGAAAGTGTCAGGTCAGCCCTAATGCTAACGAAAGTGACATAAATGGTATAAATAAATATCATTATACATTCATTTGATAAACAAGTCGAATTTCAGAGGAAATCAGAAGTAAAGAAGGTTGGATTTCAAGGGAGGATGAAATCTTTTGATGATGTGTTCTAAGGTATGTTATTTTCAGGTCATCTTACCATTTTTGCTATAAATTTTTTTCTAGAATGGTTCAGATGGTGAAATTTCTATGGTATTGAGAATACATATCAAGGTACCAGTGGTAAAAGTTATAGCTCTTGATTTGCTATAATTATGGAAATACACTCTGTGGAAGATAAGTTTTTTTACCAGTCCTGAAGCTAGTCAATAAACAGGTGTTCCGGGTAAAACAGTCATAAATTCTTCATAGAGAATCCAAATGAAGTGGGAAAAATCGCATTGGTAAGATTACATAATGTAGTTTCTTGTGTGTGAGTTTCAGAATCTGATGTGAAATATTGAGCGCGGGGCATTCTGTACAAGTCCGGTCTCCTGAATAAACCAGAATTGAACAAGGTCTACCATTCTCTCTATAACTTATTTTTGGAGAGGATTCAAGGAGTGAAACTTGGAGAAGTTTTAGAGAATACATTGATTAATATTATCTACAGTATCATAGTATTCCAAGAATTGAATGATTTCATAAATTTAAGAAGTCACAGGAAGAATTATCAGGTTCTATGTGATGGTTGGTTGATGGTGATGATTTAATGTAAAGTTTTATTATTTCTCATATATTCTTGGGTGGAAGGAAGGGGAAAGGATGGAGAGTTAAACCCTCTCTTGATATTGGAGGATTTTATCTTCCTCTTGGGGGTTTATCCCTCCCTTTACATTTAGAATTTGTAGCTACCTTTGGAAGTCATTACTTCCCTTGAACAATAACTATTGATTATTTCTCATATATTATGCATGATGTATTTTGGTGTATTGGATATAGTTGAGTGGTTTAAGTATAAGATGAAAAAGGTTTTAAATTGTACTTGATACTGATTAACCCCCCTCTCAGTATCAACAATTGGTATCAGAGTAGGTTTCCTTTAGAAAAATTTAACCACTGGAAGGAAAATCCTGAGCAAAGATGGATGACCATGAGCACATTTCAAATGGGATTCAAAATTTTGATGGAAGAAATTATTCATACTAGAGTGATAGAGTGAAAAATTACCTAACATCTTTGGGAGTAGACATTTGGTACTCAGTTGTAAATGGATATGTAATCCCAAATAATGGTCCAACCGATACAAATGAGAAGAATCTTACGAGTTGAAATTCAAAATCTAAACATGTTATTCTAGCAGCATTGGCACCAACCATTTCTAGCAAAGTGATGGGCTGCAGCACTGTTAAAGAGACATGGGACAAACTCAAGAGTATCTATGAAGGTGATCCAAAAGTTAAGCAGGTCAAGCTTCAATGACATAGAGAATAATTTGAAAATTTGAAGATGAATGAAAAGGAAGATATTGCAACCTATCTTCTTAGAGTTGATGAAGTTGTTAATTCTATCAGGGGATTAGGGGAAGAGATCGATGAATCGTTGGTTGTACAAAAACTATTGAGATCACTTCTCTTGAAGTATGATGCTAAGGTCTCTGCCATTGAATAAACTAAGGACTTGACCAAAATGACAATGGATGAATTACATGGGTCTCTTGTAGCATATGAAATGAGAACAGATGCAGAAAGTGACCAGAAAAACAATGAAGTAGCCTTTAAATACATAAAGAAGACAAAAGACAAGGATAACGACCTTGATGCAGAAATAACAAATTTTGTAAGAAGGTTTCAGAAGGGAAGTGGAAGATACAAAGGTAAGTCTCCTCTTAAATGCTTTAACTGTGGTAGAATAGGACATATTGTTGAAAAATGCTACTATAAAAAGAGAAGTCTCACCAATAAAAAGAGCTTCTACTCTAAGGATGATGACATCTCCTCAGATGAGAGTGATGAAGAAGATAATGATGGAGGAGAAGTCCTCTTCATAACCCAAGAAACCGAGGATGATGATCACAAGAATTCTAAAGAAGAAGAAATCATTTGTGAAGAAGATTCTGATGAAGAAACCAACCTTGATTCCTTTTGGGGATACAAAGACAATGCAGAGAGTGAATAAGAAGATGAGAATCTTGAAAATTTGAAGCATGTTGAAACTGAAAATAGCAAGTTTAGAAACACAAACATAATACTAAAAGGTGAATTGAGTAGTTGTAAAGAAGAGAATTACAAGCTTGAAAAGACCATTAATAGCTTGAAGGAACAGTTAGAAGATTATGAGAAATTGAAAACAAAATTGGATCACACAAAAGGGGAGCTACTATTGACAATAGAAAAGTTGAAGAAGTTTGAAAAAAGCACTGAAAAATTAGATGAGATCCTTAGCAATCAAAGATCTCCAAATGATAAGATAGTACTAGGATACAATGACAGTTTGAAGGAAACAAAACAAGAGAAGGAAGATGAAAATGATGAAACCAACACTCTAGAACAAGTTGAACAAAAAGATAGAAGACTAGAATTCAGAAGGAATGAGACATCAAGAATATCCTCTCCCATCGGGTATGAAAGAAATCATTATGAAGGAAACTACAAAAGAATAGATCGTGAACCGAGATGGACCACACCACAAAGAAGATCACTTACTCCCACGTATCAAAATTTGTTTCTTGGACATTGTTATACATGTGGAAATTTTGGACATAAGGCAATCAATTGTAGAATAAATGAAAGGAATAGCTATGCAAGCAACATGAATGGTGAAAATAGTAGATATAGAAATGTTCGTAGACCTATCAACATAAATTATAATCCATTTGACCCATTAATGGATCAAAATATTGTATGTTACAAGTGCAATAATCTTGGTCATAAAGCATGAGATTGCAGAGAGATGAAGGAAGATAATCATATGCCAAATGTCTGTATATCAACTACAACATGGAAAAGGAAAGAAATTCCACAAAATGAAAACTGTCAAATAGCATTGGTCACTAAAGAATGCAAAGAAGAAGATGAATGGTTCATAGAAAGTGGGTGCTCATCTCATATGACCAGAGATCAAAGAAAATTTGTTAGCTTGAAGAAAAGGGTGTAAATGTTACATTTGGAGATGACTCATCTACTAAAATACTTGGAAAAGGAATTGTAAATCTTGGAAGTGAAAATGTAAAAGCATGAAAAGTCCTATTGGTTGAAGATTTGAAGCATAATATCCTCAGTGTCAGCAAAATATGTGATCAAGGATACACTCTTACGTTTGACTTCCGAAAATGTAAAATCAGAGAAAATAACTCAAGAAGATTGGTTGCAATTGCAACAAGAAGACCGAACAACATATACATCCTGGACATGAAGAAGAGAGAGAAGATAGAAGCCACAAATAAGGATTCCAAGGAAGAAAAAGTCCGAAAGACCAAAAATAAGGATGAAGTATTATTAAGTGCCACATGCTCAGGGGGAGCAACCCCAAAGAAGAGAGTTACATTTTTCCATTAAACTTAGGGGGAGAAGCCCTACCCTTTTCCATTGATGTCAAAGGGGGTGAGAAATTGGGATCATGATTATAGGGGGAGCATGAGTGTTTCCATCAATGACAAAGGGGAAGATTTTTGGAAGATTGGTTGTTGTCATTGATGTCAACCCTAGTCATGGGTTTTGTACCGCAAGATTGATGAAGGTATTTGGACATGAAGGACAATGCACATGCAGATACAACACCCATGGATGGATAATATACATCATTTTGTTTCTGGTGGTATGTGGCACGTCACGTGGATCCTCATGGTTGAGGAGAAATGAATTTTTGAAGATGACAAAGTGAATTGAAGAAGGAAGTACATGTAGGCCCTGAAGATAATTAAAGAACATAATCACAAAATAAGAAAGTGTCAGGTAGGACCTAATGTTAAAAGGAAGTGACATAAATGGTATAAATAAATATCATTATACATTCATTTGATACACAAGGCGAATTTTAGAGGAAAACAAAAGTAAAGAAGGCCGGATTTCAAAGGAGGATAAAGTCTTTTGATGATGTGTTCTAAGGTATGTTATTTTCAGGTCATCTTACCATTTTTTCTATAACTTTTTTTCTAGAACGATTCACATGGTGAAATTTCTATGGTGTTGAGAATACATATCAAGGTACCTTTGGTAAAAGTTTAAGCTCTTGATTCTCTATAATTATGGAGATACACTCTGTGGAAGATAGGTTTTTTGACCAGTCCTGAATCTAGTCAATAAACAGGTGTTCCAAGTAAAACAGTCATAACTTCTTCATAGAGAATCCAAATGAAGTGGGAAAAATTGAATTGGAAATAGTATGGATTGAGGTTTCTTGTGTGCGAGTTTCAAAATCGTATGTTAAATATTGAGCGTGGGGCATTCTGTACAAGTTCGGTCTCTTGAATAAACCAGAATTGAACAAGGTCTACCATTCTCTCTATAACTTATTTTTGGAGAGGATTCAAAGAGTGAAACTTGGAGAAGTTTTAGAGAATACATTGATTAATATTATCTACAGGATCAAAGTATTCCAATAATTGAATAATTTCATATCTTCAAGAAGTCTCAGGAAGCATTATCGGGTGATGCTTTAATGTAAAGTTTTATTATTTCTCATATATTCTTGGGTGGAAGGAAGGGGCAAGTATGGAGAGTTAAACCCTCTCTTGATATTGGAGGATTGTATCTTCCTCTTGGAGGCTTATCCCCCCCTTTACATTTGGAAGCTGTAGCTACCTTTGGAAGTCATTACTTCCCTTGAACAATAATTGTTGATTATTTCTCATATATTGTGCATGGTGTATTGTGGTATATAGGATATAGTTGAATGGTTTAAGTATAAGTTTAAAAAGGTTTTAAATTGTACTTGATACTGATTCACCCCCCTCTCATTATCAACAGGGTTCTCTCTAGGCTCCATATTAATTAAGAGTGCTTCAATTTAATAAGAGAAAACATCATTTTTATTTATTTTTTATCATTTAAACAAATTATGAAATAAATAAAAAATGAAATTCCATCAAAATACTTACCTGGAATCAATTGAATACCATGTTAGCAAATTTTTGTAGTGATTTGTCAATCACTCATCAATTTTGTCTCCCAAATTTGCTCATTATCTCTTAAAACGTGTGACATATCCTTTGGTGAAATGGACCAGCCATGGGCAATCAACAAAATGACCCTCTTTTCCCTCTCATTCATTGTCACTGAATGGATTCAGGATGTTCGATAGGAATGGTTTCAAGACCCAAAAATTTTTGGCCTAATCCAAAAACTTCAATAGGATCCCCAAGCTACTCCAGTCTACTCTTGGCACAATGATGAGTTTCTCTATAAAGGTCAATTGTATTTAAGAAATTAGTCAACACTTAAATCCAAGGTGCTCTCTATGTTTCATGCTTTTGTTGGACAACTGAGAGGGGGGGGGTGAATCAGTTGTTATTGTGCTTAAACAATTATGCCCATTTTTCAACTCTTTACAGAACACTCAATGACGATCACAATAATGCAGGGAAGTAAGCAATAGAATATTCATCATCAATCACACACATGAAATATATAGAGACGGATATTTCCTGAGGAAACCCATAAAGGAAAAAACCTCTTCTTCTTGATATGATAAGTAGTCTTTACTTTCTGTACATTATCTTTCTTATGAGTGCCAACTCCTTTTGAGGCTACCACCTCTGTTTTAAAAGAAACAACTTGTTGAGAGCACCTACTCTCTGATTTCTCTAGCACCCACTAGAATGAAGCACCAACTCCCTGAGTGTTCCAGCATCAACTAGATGGAAGCACCAACTTCCAGTCACACAGGCACCAACCTGTATAACAGATAACAATAGTTCTCCCTTGCACCACCCTACCACCCTGGTTTCTCTAGCTGCAACCAGATGGAAGCTACAACTCCCTGTGTTCAAGCACCCACTTGAAACTCTGAGGAAAACAATCCTCCCTAGCACCTCCCTACCACCCTTAAATATAAATATTTGCTTACTGAAATTTATTATAGTGATAGAGTGTATATCAATGGCTTACCAGTCTCATCACTCTTCTACTACATTGCTTTGATTCCATCAATGTCCTCCTACTCGCATGCCTTGCACTTTCTATTCCTCTGCATTTTATGAACTATGCGCCATATCCACTCTATGCGCTATGCATCCTCATGATCTTCATTTCTCAATTTTTCTGCACTTCGGGTTGTTCACTGTGTCTCCTCCTACCCACAACATAGCTCACAAGCAAAAAAAATCACTCCCTCTTCTATGTTCTGCATTTCTTTCTAACACCAAGTCCTCTTCATGATCATCATGGCATCTCTTCATCTTCTTTGGTGGTTAGCTCAATGTGTTCATCATCAGTGGTCATTTTCTTGAGATTCTTTGGCTTCTATGGAAGTTTAAACTCTTTTTCTTCTCTGTCAGTTACATTTAGTATGTTTTGGCTTCTATGGAAGTTGAAACTCTTTGTCTTCTCTGTCAGTTACATTTAGTATGTTTTGGCTTCTATGGAAGTTGAAACTCTTTGTCTTCTTTGTCAGTTACATTTAGTATTTTTTGGCTTCTTTGGCTCCTAAGCCCCTTCCTTCACGTGACCACCAACAATGACCAAATGCCTATTCAAAAGGCACTTCCCAATATCGGTCTAGTGAGCGCTAGCTCCATTTCACGATATGACCTTGGGCTATGAACTTCACGTGACCACCCGATTGCAGGTGTGTCCATAGGAGGTTTGAGGGAAACCCACTTTTCACCCCACAATTCACTATGATCCTCCACACGTCCTTTCTCCAAAACCATGGTTTCAATTGTGGCCTACTCAAGAAAAATTAATACCTGAGCATGTTCTGGCCCCACAATGTGATGGGACCATCAATTTCATGATATTGATGATGCTACTCAATCAATGGCTCCGATCTATTATCTTTTCCTGCCTTATTTCCTCCATCCATGCGCGATCCTTAGTCTCAACGACCTAGTGACATGTGGTCCTCCAAACTAACAGACGAGATCTATTTCTCCTTTCAGGCTTCAAAGTCTCGATTCTCAAACTCCACTTGCTCCCAGAGCATTTCACCCAGAATCCATGATCTAATGACGCATGGTCTTCTCGAATCAACGGTCACAATCCCTTCGGGTATTCAGGGTTCGGAAATATCAACTTTCCAACCTTTCAACCTTCCTTTTCTTTTTCTTGGACTTGAAAATCCACTGACATGTGTCCCTTTCGGATCAATGGTCACGATCCTTTCACATCTTCAAACTTCGGAATTCTCAAGTGTCAACTGGAAATCCTTGAAGTGATATTTATTTGAAATCTCAGATCATCTGACACGTACCCCCCTTGATGATCAATGGTTGAGATTTGTCTTCAGTGATTTTCACATTCTCCCCATCCACAAACTTCTGAAGTTGTGGATCTCACACCAGCTATCCTCCTCGATGATGGATGGGCCCAAATCACTTCAAGACTTCAGCATTCGAGACTTTGGGACTTTGGGCAAGTGATGGTGGTAAAAACTCCCAAAGTAAAACTCTTGGAGTGAAGTAACATTACACACATGTCTTGTTGACATGGAATGAGCCAATTTCCTCTTGACACTTGTCATCATTTGATTATGCCATGTGTATTTGTTGACGTGGTCTACCATGTGTCCTTCCTAACATGGTCTACTAACGTAGATCTCCCTAATCTAACAATCATTGTATGTTCTCCAGATCCAATGGTCTTTATCCATTTTGGATTTTCAGCTCTCCGGGCTTCGGGTTTTTCAAATCTCAAACTAAAAAATATGAAGTGAGATTTTTTTAGAGAGTAACCTCCTCACATATTTATACCTGAAAATAATGTTTTTCATTGATCAAGATCTTGGATCAACGACTCAATCTGTCTGGGATGCATATTTTCTAACTTATCCTGTCCTTCCACTTGGAATGATCCACTGACTGACAGAAATTCGCATAAAAGAGATCTCATATCATACCTCACTTATCTTATCCTTACACTTTAACATGATCCAACAGCTGACGGGAATTCTGGTTTGATTTGATGGCTAACGGGTATTCGGATAATCAAATTATCAACTTTTTCCTTGCTTATCCTATCCTTCCACTTTAAAATGATCCAACGGTTATGAAGACTCTCAAAGAAGATCCACGATCAAGGATGATTGTGGAACCAAAACTTCTGAGGGATTTAACTCGTCACCCAAACTCCACAATTTGAAGTTGTGCATTGTTGGTGAGTTAACCACAATCGTCGATCTTTGAGGCTATAAGATCTGATAGTCCTAACTAATTGCGGGACTGGAAATAGCATGGTATT
>JASDQU011442073.1:0-23561 GCA_032191745.1 Picea mariana | reverse complement strand
TGTGTGTGTGTGTCATTGTATCTTTTCTATTTTTATTGAGAATCTATTTGCAGTAAAAATGTGTACAAGGTTAAAATACTATAGATACTAACAACACTTGATCCATGCTTTTTCTAACTCTTCTTCTCATGGACATGCACTTTATGCCTCTATTTTTTCTTTCAATGCAACATATACTCCTTCTAATGAGTGACTTATTGATTCTGGGGAATCTCATAATACTTCCAAGGATATCGCCATATTTTCTACTCTCAATGAATGTAACACCAAACAAATATTTTTTGATGATGGTAGATCTCTTAGTGTTGTAGGGTCTAGAATAGTTTAGCTAGATGATGGCCATTTTAATGATGTATTTTTTGTTTCTAGTCTTTCCTATAAACTTCTATCATTGCATCGAATCACTCAATCTGGTGAAGGTAAAATCACACAGTTTTAACCTAATGAAGTTGTAATCAAATATTTAAAGGATCCCAAGCATATCTTAGCAATTGGAATTGTTGATGACATTACTAGGTTGTGCATATTTGACAACTTTGTATCATCATATCCCCCCTCAATTTTATTTCCCATAGCAATGACATAATCAAATTTTGGCATGAGTTATTTGGCCTAAACTATAGTTCATTATAGCATCCATGTAAATAGAATATGGTGGCTAGTATTCCTCTCATTTCAAGTAGAGAAGGTATTTGTTTTGATGGTGTTCTCGAAAAACATCATTGCAACAATTTTGACAAATGTGCATCTTGGCATGCATTATACCCTTTACACCATGTTCACAGTGGTTTGTGTGGTCCACTTCCTTTTGCTTCTTTATTTGGGTTCAAGTACTTATTAAAATTCATTGATGACTTCTCCAAATGCACTTGGGTTTATTTCTTAAAACTTAA
Organism: Picea mariana; assembly: GCA_032191745.1. Classification (NCBI taxonomy): domain Eukaryota; kingdom Viridiplantae; phylum Streptophyta; class Pinopsida; order Pinales; family Pinaceae; genus Picea; species Picea mariana. Next base: position 22,668 of record JASDQU011442073.1, on the reverse strand, counting down.
AAGTCAAATTTTTTACATGCTTTGGTGTATAAGGCCCTTGTAGAAAAACAATTTGGAAATCAAATTCAAAAGGGAAGAACAGATAATAGTGGAGAATATGTTAATGACAAATTTATAACTTACCACACTACATAGGGCATTCCAATTCAACATGATGCAGTCACCCTCGATCATGTACTCAACCAAATATAGAACCAGGTTTCTTCCCATGGAGTGCATATCTAACAATGTTAACATAAATTTAACAACTTAAAGAATTCCAAGAGGAAATTAAAGTCACAGGAAAATGGAAACAAGAAACAATACCATTAAATAGAGACTCGATATTATTTATTTAACCAAACAAAATTTTTATTTTATAGTCTCATTACATTTACCATAAAATCTAGCATAGTTCTCATTATGATTCAATGACTAGTTTATGTTCATTATTTCCCATTGTGAACCCCAAAACCGGTGTCAATTTATTTGCTCTATTTCTCCTGCAAACGTACCCTCCATGTTTTCTTGTTTCTATCTCTCCCTTTCTTGGAAAATCAATTGTCCCTCCAACCATTTTTCCTTCTTAATCATTTCTTGTTTTCTCCACCAAGATGCATTGGACATGGGCAATTACAACAATCTGAATTCTAAAACATTTTCCAAATGTGTGTTGGGAACTAAGACAATTGTAACAGTTAAATCATTCAAATCATTTCAAGTGATTTGTCTTCCATCACATGTTCTCCCACCAATTGTCATGAAATTGTTGCAAGACATGTGGAGTCGTGATTTGTAGCACTCTAAAAAAATTCCCAATCACATGGAGTTGCAGCACTAGTGTTACAGCAATGGGAGTCTTGGCACTGGTGTTGCAACAACGTGATTTACAACACAAGTGTTGCAGTAGTGTGAGTTATTGTGTTGGTGTTGTAGCAATGTGATTTATAGCATGGGTGTTGCAGCAACAGGTGTTATGGCACTGGTGTGGAAACAACGTGAGTTACAGCATTGGTGTTGTAGCAAATGGGAGTTATGGCACTCACGTTTAACACTGGTGTTACAACAATGGGAATTGCAACACTCATTTTCCCTACAATTTACTAACTTGAAATTGAAATGTTTTTGGTTGATGCGGATTTCTTAAGGTCAAAGATACTCCTATATTAGACATCCTTAGTAAGAAAACATGAGCTCCATCTCATGTGGATGCAACTTTAGATTATACAGAGGATGAATATCCTAGTGGGTGTGCTAGCTCATTTTCATAAACCCGCTATGCATATTTGGAACCCTTGTTTCTCCACTTAACTAAATATTCATAATGTTTTTTATTTCGGGTCCTTTTGCTAACCCTCTTTGCTAAGATTTTCTCTAATTCATCGACTGGTTTAACAGGTAGCTATTTCTTCCATTCAACTAGGGTACTTCCTTCATAATTCTCTTCTCCCTCATGAAACTCATACAAGTCGGCCACATTAAATATTGGAGAAATGTCAAAATATTTCAACAATTCTAACTTATGTGAATTATCAGAAATCTTTCTCATAATTCGACATGGTCCAAATTTCTTCTAATTGATTTTACTATACGTACCTCTGGGAAATATTTATTTCCTCAAGTGTGTTATTACCAACTCTCCTTCAGAAATGTTTTGTTTTCTTTGCAAATATTCCCCATGTTTGTATCTGATATTACTTTGTTGTATCTTCCTCTTAACTTGATCATGTGTTTCTTGTATGCTCTCAACAAACTCACTTGCATCAACACTCCTTTTTTCCTCCAAATTTGGAAACTCAACCAAATCAAAAAATCATTTTAATGATCTGCCATAAATAAAATGAAATGGACTCTTTTTCATAGATCTATTAATTGCATCATTGTAATCAAATTCAACTTGGGCCAAGACCAAATCCCATTATCCTAGCTTCTCTCCTGTCAAACTCCTCAACAAATTCCCAAGACTCCAGTTTACCACCTCAATCTATCCATCCATTTGTGGATGATATGCAGAAATGTACAGCAACTTGGAACCCCTATTCCAAAATATCCTCAAAAAGTGTCCAAGAAATCTCGTATATTTGTTAGAAGCGATACTTCTTGTTAGTCCATGTAACCGCACAATCTCTATGAAAAATAAGATAGCCACTTTAGTAGCATCATTCGTCTTCTTGCATGGTATGAAATGTTCCATCTTTGAAAACTTGTCCACTACAACCATCACATAATCATGACCTCTCTGTGTCCTAGGCAGTCTAAAAACGAAGTCCATACTTATTTATTCCCATGGCCTCTCGGGTACCGACAATGGTGTATACAACCATTTGTTTTGACTCTTTCCTTTTGCTGGTTGGTAAATTCTACATCACTAAAAAAAAATTAACATCCTTGTTAATGTTAGGCCAGAAGTATCTTTCCTTCACCAATGTTGTGGTCTTATCAATTCCAAAATGTCCACCCAAACCTCCACTATGTATCACTCTAACGATATTCAGACACAATGATATCTTTGGATTGCACAAACTTTGGTTTAAAATAAAAATCCTTCCTGGATGTGGAAATCCAAATACAGTGTCTTATCGATGCTCCAAGGTGATTTGCATGTTTTCCAAGCCTTTGTAGAATATGTTCCTTCTGCATACAAATCTTTGATACATTCCAAGCTAACAACTTCAACTGACAAAGTATTTAGTAGCATTATTCTCTAGCTTAGTGTATCTACAACCTTATCCGACTTTCCAAACTTGTGTTTCAAAACAAATGATTAACTTTGTAAAAATTCTACCCATTTGAAATGTGTTTTATTTAACTTACCTTGATTAGTGATGTACTACAGCGCCTTATGATCAATAAATAAGACAAACTCCTTGTAAGACAAATAAGTAATGTTGCCATTTCTTCAAGGCTTGTACAATAGCATAAAATTGTTGATCATAAACAAAGTACTTCTTCTTAGCATCATTCAATTTCTCCCTGAAAAATGTTGTTTGTCTTCCTTTTTGGCTCAAAATTGCTCCAATCGTTGAACCACTTGCATCACAGTCCACTTGAAATATTTTATTGAAATATGGAATCAACAAAATTGGTTATTCAACTACCTTTTTCTTCAAGTCTTCAAATGACTTCATGGTTTTTGGTGTCCACTTGAAAATCCCTTTTTTCATGCATTCAGTAAGTGGTGCACACATCTCACTTAAATTTTGAATAAATTTCCTATAGAAGCTTACCAAACCATGCAAACTTCTCACATCAAATGTACACTTAGGTGTTGGCCACTCCAAAATAGCCTTTACCTTTTCAGAATCCTTCTTCAATCCTTCATTAGAAATCACAAATCCCAAGTACACTTACTCATCCTTCATAAACGCCCATTTCTTTAAATTTATTAGCAATTTCTCTTCTCTCAACCATTGTAAAACATTTCTCACATGCTCTAGGTGTTCTTCTTTGGTTTTACTAAAAATCAAAATGTCATCTAGGTACACAACAACAAACTTTCCAAAAATGGTTTCAAGACTTCATTCATAACTCTCATGAATGTGTTAGGGGAATTAGTTAACCCAAATGGAATGACTAGCCACTCAAGTAGTGCATCCTTCTTCTTGAACATTGTCTTCCATTCGTCAGCTTCCCTTATCTGAATCCAATGATACTCACTCTTCAAATCGATCTTCAAAAATCACTTGGCCCCACTCAAACAATCCATGAGGTCATCCATCCTTGGTAATGGAAACATGTACTTAATAGTAATCTTGTTGATAGCTTGTGAATCAATACACACTCTCCATTCACCCCCTTTCTTGAGTGTCGATATTGTAGGTATAGCACAGAGAATTAAACTTTCTTGAATCAGTCCTCTATCAAGCAACTCTTTCACCTATCTCTTAACTTCCTCACTGTTTGTTGGAGTCATCTGATAAGGATCTTTATTCAGTAGACTTGATCCTAGTATCAAATCAATTTGATGTGATATACTCCTCAAAGGAGCTAAACCTGTTGGTATATCATCTCCAACAATATCTTTAAATTCATTCAAGAAAGGTTGAATTTCAAGTGGCACAGAGCTCATTTTTCTACTCTCTAGAACGTGTCTTGAAATTAAGGCCAAACAGAAATGGGTATTTTTCTACTCTCTCATAAATTCTTCAGTTGAACACATCATAATGCCACTGCTAATACAAACATTGTTGTTTTCATTTACTTTTCTATCACTACCACTTGACTCAGTCTCCACCATTGGCTCCAGTATGTATTGATTTCCATCTTTTAAAAATTCATAAATATTCTTCCTTCCATCATGGAAAATTTTTATGTCAAACAGACATGGTATTCTGAGTAGTACATGATAGGTATCCATCTCTTCTATATCACACAATACCTGCTCACTAAACTTTCAATCTGAAAACTTAACAAGCATTGCTTAGTCACAGTCACATGTTGTCCTCTTTTCAACCATGAGACCTAATATGGATTTGGATTTGGAATAATTTTTAAATTTAAATTCTCCATTACCTCTGTGGATACTAATTTTTTTGTGCTTCCACCATCTATGACCAAACAAAAACACTTATCCTGAATTTTGCAGTTATTTTTAAAAACGTTATTCCTCTACTTAGGCTCTTTTGTTGTCTTATTTCAAGCTTAAGTGGCACTCTTCTAAAAATCAAGTTTCCTCCCTACTCCTGTTAAAGTACTTCATGTTGGGTCTTTTAATCACCTTCCTAATTTCTCAAGAAGATAGTTAGACAGACTAAGCATTTAATTATCAATCCAAGGCTTGTATGGAACTTGTGAATTGTCGTGCACTGTATATGCAGGAAAAAATATTATTTCTATGTGTTTTAGTCATAGTATCAATTATTACATGTGTGGTTGGAGTATAGACAATTCTCAAGCTATGAAAAGGTTCTACAAAAATCCACACTTGCAAAAATAGAAAAACACATTGCAGAAATGAAAGCATACTGACAGGAAAGTAAATCACTCAAAAAGTGGTGGGATCCTCATCTCCTTACTTTCAACCACTTTTAGGTATTGTTAAACTAATTTCATAATTGAAACTCTAAATTAATTTTGCAGAAAATGAAATTCACACCACACTTGTTGAAAATGAATCACATGTGTTGAAAGAAATTGATTAACTACTTGCTGGAAAATAAATTAACTAAGTCCTCGAAATTAGAGCCTAATCCTTGAAAATATGATCCATGTCATTACTCAAACCAAAAAATATAGTCATTGCATTAAACACAACCTAATCCTTGACAATATGATCCATGTCATTACTCAAACCAAAAAATATAGTCATTGCATTACGCACAGTTATTCAACGGCGTAAAAGAATGCACCATGATTTGAAATGTATTTATTAGAAACAAATAAACAAATAAAATCCAACATGAACACTTGATTGCATAAACAAACACAACCTCGCATAAGTAATCTAATTACATGAACAAATTGAATTAAGAAATTAGTTACAGAATTAAATAAAATAAATCCTACGTGAATTTACGAGAAACCAAAGCAACCATCTAACTAGTGGAGTGAGTCGTGCCTCCATAGAACAGAGTGTTGGTATTTATTCTACATTAGCACTCATTTCATAAACTAATTAAATTAATTAATCTAATAAAAAGAAATCAATCTATTACAAACATGCAAAGAAAATAAATCTAATTAATTAATTAAATCATACGGTGCGGAATTATAAAACCATAATTAAGATGAAAACTCAAATGCGTTAATTAAATCACACATTAAGGAAATCATAAAACTATAAAATAAAAACTCATTGAATTAATTAAATCACATACTAATGAAATTATTAAACTATAATTAAAATAAAAACTCATTGAATTATTCCATTATCATTCAAGACATTGCTCTAAGAGTCCTCCCCGAATAATGGAGAAAGTGTTATCTTTTATGCATAAATTCAATGGAAACTAGAAATAACAAATATCTAAATAAATCCATAGTGGTTACAAAAATTTCCTAAATAATAAATAGTTTACATGATCCTTACTAACAATTAGCAATTAATAAATAACTTCCAAGATCTTTTGCTAATAGTTAGTAAATAATAAATAACCCCAAGATATTTTGCCCAAGAATTCCAAGATCTTTAGCTAACAATTAGAAAAGAATAAGTAACTCCAAGATCTTTTGCCCAAGAATTCCAAGATTCTACTCAAACCAATATTTTGTCTTGCAATTGCAAAATTAGCTCCATGTCTTTGCTTTTCTTGGATTAATATTATTGTTGCATAAATCCATAAATGAAAAATATGACATCATGGCTCAAGGTTTCTGATGTTGGCTCATGGTTATGGCAGCTCAAGGTTCCTTGGACAAGTTGTGGCACTGTTCAAAGTTGTACCATAGGAGTTGCGGCATTATTTAGAGTTGCAACATGGGAGTAGAGGCGAGTTGCAGCAAATTGTGAAAACTTGATTTGTCAAAAAGTACGATCTGGGTTGTTGAAATATTTTTAGGATAGACTTATATTGACTTAATAATGTCTCATATGGAAAATATAAAGGGCCCACTTCATAGTTATTTAGTTATAGGAGTAACAATGGTGATGAAATAGGAGTAGCAGCAAACTAGAGTAACAGCAACCAGGGGTTGCAACAAGTTGCAACAAACCGTGAAAACTTGATTTCTCAAAAATTATGATCTAGGTTGTTGAGATATTTTGAGGATAAGCATATTTTGACTCAATAAATCCTCGTGCAAGAAATCTCAAGAACCCACATCATGAACCTTCAGTTGTAGGAGTAATAGCAGTGACAGTGGGTTATGCAACAAGCACAAACTAAACCACCTTTTCAAAGATAAGTGCATAGTATGTTACATCTCTAATATTTAACCATAATTCATATGAAGTACTAAATAAATGCAATGGAAAACACCTTGGTTCTAAATCCCACATATAAGCATTTAAATGGATTAATAAGCATTAATGTGAGGTTATGGGTAAGAAAGAAGGGATTAAAAATAGGGAAAGAGGATTAAAAGGATGACAATTCCATGTCCCAACAATTCCACATTGCTACCAACAACCACTGTGTCATCCGCCTAGGTAACCTGTGTTCTGGCGTCATTTCTTCTCCCTATATTTTGCTTCTCTGGGAATTTTGACGCCTTGTGACCTTCAATTTCGCATTTGTAATAGGTGATCACATACTTACCTCTGTTAAATCCTTTACCTCTTCCAGTGCCACTTCCTCCTCTTGTATTCAAGTTGTTGGTCACTTCATGTTCCTTTTCACTACTTCTAGAAACCCCTACTCTACCCATGTTCTGGTTCCTTTTCCCTTGAACTTCTATTGCAACCTTCTGTCAATATTTTCTTCCACCTTCAAAGCAACTTGATATGATTCATCTACATTACGAAAGTAATGCGTACTCATCTCATCTTGAATCTGATATTTCAACTCATTTATGTATCTCACCACTATTTGATATTTTGGATTCTTCATCCCTGATCTGAGCAACAATTTGAAAAATTCCTCAATATATTTACAAACATATGTCTCTTTATGTCTTAAGTTTTTCACTTGCTTACACAAATTCTACTGGTAATCGACAAGTAGGAATTTCTCCTTTATTTTTCTCACCATATTCCTTTAGATTTTAATCTTCTCCTATCGGCTATCTACCTTGTCCTTATGTAGCATATCCCACTAAAGTGCAGCATGACCTTTTAGTTTTTTCATGGAAAATTGAACTCGATTGGGATCATGAACATTTTCATACTCAAAAACATTTCAAGCTCTCATATCCAGTCAATGAGAGTCTTAGCTTTCAAACTACCATCATAACATGAAACTTCCACCCTTTCACTACATTTGTCTTTCAGAAAATATATCAAACATATTGTTGAGTCTACTTCCCCAACATTTCACTCTTCTTTAGGCTCATCCTCTAACTTTGAATCAATTTTAGCATTTCCAAGCCTTCTATTTTTCAGTTCTTCTATCCTCCTTCATAATTCCTCTAATTCTTTGTTCCTAGCACCTCCTCATGTTAATCCTTTTCTATGTGGCATCATCCTTACAAGATGTCTTGCAGCCCTCACTTGGACTAACATTCATAGGCCTTACTTCCAGGAATTGTCCCTCACAATTTAAGAGCTAAACCATCTCTGATACCACTTCATGCAGTGACCCTCGATCATGTACTCAACCAACTATAGAACCTAGTTTCCGCCCACATAATGCACAACTAATAGCTAACAGCGTTAACATAAATTTAACAACTTAAATAATGCCAAGAGGAAATTACAGTCATAGGAAAATGGAAACAAGAAACAATACCATTAAATAGAGACATAAGATTATTTATTTAACCAGACGGAATTTGTATTTAAAGTCTCATTATATTTACCAGATAGTCTAACATAGTTCTTATTCTAATTCAATGATTGGTGCATATTCATTGTTTTCCACTGGGAACCCCAAAACTAGTGTCCCTTTCTCTGCTCTATTTCTCATGTAGACATCTCCTCCTTGTTTTCTTGTTTTTGTCTCTCCCTTTCTTGGAAACCGAATTTTCCCTCCAACCATTTTTCCTTCTTAATAATTTCTTGTTTTCTTCACCAAGATGTGTTGGACACGGGCAGTTACTACATTTTGAATTCTCAACCATTTTCCAAATGTGTGTTCGGAACTTAGACAATTTTAACAGTTAAATTATTCAAATCATTTCAATATATTTGTCTTCCATCACACGGTTGACCCACCAATTGTCACGAAATTCTTACAAGACACATGGAGTCGTGATCTGCAACACTCTAACATAATTTCCACTCGCCTGGAGTTGCATCGATGGTGTTGCAGCAATGGGAGTTACGTCAATGGGAATCACAGCATTGGTGTTGCAGCGATGTGATTCACAGCATAGGTGTTGTAGCAACAATGTTACAGCAATGTGAGTTACATTGTTGGTGTTGTGGCAATGTGATTTACAGCACGAGTGTTGCAGCAACAAGTGTTACAGCACTGGTGTCGCAACAAGGTGAGTTACATCATTAGTTTCATAGCAATGGGAGTTACAACACTCACTTTCAGCATTGGTGTTAAAGTAATAGGAGTTACATCATTTATTTTTCCCTACAATTTACTAACTTAAAATTGAAATGGTTTTGGTTGATACAGATTGCTTAAGGCCAAAGATGCTCCTGCATCATAACACGCCAAAAAAATGGTTTTTATGAGAGAAATAATTGTACAATAAAACAAATGGAAAATTATATGAACCAATCTAAGCGATGAAGACCTCTTTTTTGGGCAGAATCCATTAATTGCACCAACTATATAAGTAATCACACTTCCCCAAAGGATTTAAAATATATAATGCCAAAAGAATCATGGAGTAACATTAAACCAAATGCTAATCACTTTTGTGTGTTTGGTATTGAAGCATGGGCTCACATTCTTGATGATCAAAAAAAAGAATTATAGCATAAGAGTGAGAAGTGCATTTTTGTTGGATACTCTTAAGATGTAAAATGTTATAAACGTCTTCAATCTACTCCAACAAAAATTATTATTGTGAGAGATTTTAAGTTTGATGAAGGTATATCAGTCTACTTTCCTAATTCAACATATGTACCATCTTCATCCTATGATCCATCTTTGGAAAATGTGTCATCTCTCTTCTCTCTTCTACTCCCAATTTTTCTGTTAGTACCCCTATTATAGTTTCTTCTTCTATAAATGATAATAGTGAGGATGAAAAATTAGCTCCACATGTTCACCCTCCTTATGTTGATTCCATTGAACATGAACCTACACTAGTGCCATAACATCCTAGATGGGTCCACACAACACAAAAATCAATTGATGATATTGTCAGTGATCCTTCTGATTAGAGTCAAACATGTTCACAATTCCTGCAAGTCTCCTATATTTTGACTCAATTTTTATATGCTCGTGATCCAAAAACTGTAGGATTTTGGTCATCCATATTGGGATGTAGCAATGAATGAATAATAGTGTTCCTTGATGGTGAATAATACTTGGGATCTCGTCCTTCTTCCAAAAGGAAGAAAACTTGTCATGTGTAAATGAGTGTATAGGACTAAGTATGCATCAGATAGAAGTGTTGACAGGCATAAGTCTTGGTTAGTTGCCAAATTATTTTTCCAAGTAGAAGGAATTAACTATAATGAAACATTTATCCCCACTGCCAAAATGAATTAGATATGTCATGTTTTATCCCTTATAGCATCACACAAATGGGAGGTCCATCAGATGGATGTTAAATCTACCTTTTTGCATGGGGATTTGAAAGAAAAAATTTACATGTAAAAACTTCCTAGCTATATTCACAATGAATCTAGTCTTGTTTACCACCTTAGGAATTCTCTTTATGGCCTTAAGCAAGCTTCTTGAGCTTGGTATCCTAAAATGGATAGATTCCTTCTTGAAACTAACTTATCTAGATGTCATTCTAACACAAATGGAAATGCCAAGAAAGTCATTGATCATCTCATAGTATTTGTTTTCTATGTTGTTGACCTTATATTCACTAGTAGTGACCCCAAAATTTCAACCCATGTGAAATTCAATATTGAAAAAAAAATTGACAGGATAGACTTATGACATTTGCATTATTTTCTTAGCCTCCAAGTCTTGCAAGCCAAGAAAAGAATTTCCCTTTCCAAATCTAAGTATGCATGTGACCTTCTTCAACGATTTCACATGGAAGATTTTAAAATAGCCACATTTCCCTTCCATTTTGGAGTCAAACTCGTTGCCACATGTACCACACCCAAAGTAGTTTCCACTTTGTACCGTCAATTAGTAACCTTTTGTATTTGACTCATATAGGTCTTGATATTTCTTTTGTTGCCCGGTATATGAAAACACCCCATGAGAGCCATTATAAAGTATCAAAGAGGATACTTTTTTATATCTAAGGTATAGTTCAATTTAGGATACATTACAGTTCAAGGGGGAACCTTGGTTGGTTGGTTTCACTAACTCTGATTGGATGATTGACCCTGATGATCAAAATTCTACTACATGTTATGTTTTCAATATTGGTTTCAAACCTGTCACTTATTCTTGTAAGAAGAAATGTGCCCTTGCTCTTTCTTTGGAAGATTCAAAGTATTAAGTAGCAATTAATGCAATTCAAGAAGCCATGTGTGTTCGATAGATCCTTTCAAAGCTTGGATTCCAGCAACAACGTTCTACCATGCTCTGGTGTGACAATCAAAGTGTCATTTATCTCATCAAATATCTGGTTCAATATTAACACAACAATAACATTGAGATACACACGCACTTCGCTTTTTTAAGATCGCGTCTTTGAATTGTTCTGTTGCGGAATAGATGATCAAATTGTAGACATTTTCACAAAGACCCTTACAATGGACACATTTTTTAAAATTCAAATTATGTTAGGAATTCAAGAAATTATCCTTAAGGGGGGGTTTCCTCTAATGACTCCTTCCTTCTCATGTTGTACACCTTTATAAATCCTTCAATCCTATCCCAAGTTGCTCTTAAGGGGGGGTGTAAGAATATTTATACACTTAGGAGTTAATTAATTTCAACTTGGTCTAATGTGTCTTTAGGTAAAATGTGTTTGTTTAGTGTGTTTTTGTAATGAACTAATCTAATAGACATGATTATGTTCTAGACATAAAATGATCCAACAATTCATCTTATACTCGATACTAAAAACACTTGATATGTGGCTTAACACCTAATTGGTCCATGATATCTATTTAAAGAGCATGGAGGGTCATTTGTTGATGATCGATTGTGAGAGATTTTCATGTAATATATTTTATTTTTTCATTAATATATTGTCTCAAATGGTCGTGTTGGTTGGGGTTGTGGATTTTCTCTCTCTTTGAGGGTTTTAACCACATAAAAATTGGTGTATTGATCATTTATTTGTGTGTGAACAATTTCTTTAAGGTGTCCGACCTATCTGGACATTTTTAATCCCTAGACAAAGCCCCATGTTAAGTATAAAACCCCTTATTAAACCCTATATATTGAATTATTACATTTATAGTGTTATACCTGTATGTAGGCTATAATTCTTCATTGTACCCTTCAATTATAAGTTTACCCTTTGTCTCCTATATATATACCAAAGAGACCTATTCTTAGGATCATCTCATCTCATCTTGTATATTGAATATATTGTAAAAGGAGGTTTCCCCTTCGAAGTAGATTGTTATTCACTAACTTTTTATCGTTTTCAAGGCATTGGTTCATAAAATTTGGTATCAGAGCATTGATCATAGGGTTTTTCTTCTTAAAACAAGTCATCTTGGAATTTTCACTATAACCTTTTCTGGGACACTTCAAATGGAAAAATTTGGAGGTTACTGACATATCCAATTACTTCTGATAAAAAATTTAGGATCTGGTTCATTGTATTTTCATAGATATCTCCTATAGAATTTAGGGTTTGTTACTAGTCCCGAAATTAGTCTTGAACAAGCCGTATTTTTATATTTTCTATAAAAACATTTTGGTGAAGTTTCAAACTCTGAAATTTTCAGAATCCTAAGGAGACATAGCGAGTTACCTTTGGAAAAAAAATTATAATTTGAATCATTATAATTTGGGAGATATATCTTTTGGAGGTTGGGGATTTTTAGTATTCCTTATATTAGTCATAAACAAGTCAATTTGGTATTTGTGCTAAGCCATTTTATTGGTGAAGGTTCAGACTGTGAAATTTTTAGGTGTTTAAGAAGTCATATAAGAGTACTACAAGCCAAAATTTCATACTCAGAAGGGTTCAAATTTTAGAGATATATTAGGACAAAGGTCATCCATCCAAAGATACTCCAAATTAATGGTTTGAAAGGTACGTAACTTACAATTAGCATAACTTTTGATTGGAAGATCTATTTTTGATGACTCAAAATTTGTAGTAAAGAGGAAAATAGGAGAATTGTTTTTTTTTTCACATGGCTCCAAAGGTTCCTCAAAAATTTATTTCACCAACTAAAACTCTAGAGAGTTCAATCATGAATCAAGAAAAAAGAGAAGAAATATTTCACCTGATTGGAAAGGTGGAAAAAAATATGGATGAAAATAGGAAAGATATGGAAAAGAAGATGGATGAAAATTAGGAGCATATGTAAAAGAATATGTTAGAATTGAAAATTTTCATGTCTTCCATGATATTACATGCTCTAGATGAGATACTCCCTAAAGGAGATATCAAAATGTAAGGAAATCATGAAAATGTAGAGGAAATAAATATTGAGTCATAGAATCATGATTATTCATCACTTCAAGATCCACATCATAGAGGTTTCAATGCAACACCAAGGAACTACTTTCCAAAGATCTATATGGGTAATTTTGATGGTAAATATCCTATAACATGGATATTTCAGATGGAGCAATACTTTGGTCTACACCAAGTGCCAAGCTTACAAAAGGTAAAAAGAATTATATGGCTTTGTGAAAGAACAATATATCATATCTTCGTCCATTTTTACGGATGAATTGATATCACATTATGGGGATAGTAATAGAAATACATTCTTTATTCAATTGATAATATTTGAAAAAAGATACAATTACATAGCACATTCAACAATTCCAAAAGCTCAGTCTCAGGGTAAAGAACATTCTTGGGGATAATTTGTTAGATCTCCTTATGTTCACTGTAAAAGAGAACATTCAACATGAGGTGCATCTTTTCGAACCTAAATCCATAGAGTAAGCTTTCAGTATGGAAGGAAAAGTGGAAAACAAAATTATGGCTACTAGAAGGGTGTCCACTAGAAATTATAGAGAACACCATGTTCGATCTCCTAACCTCACTCAACCAACAAGGTTGACACCTCAAAACATGGATGAAATAAGAGTGAAGGGACTATGTTTTAATTGTGATAGAAAGTGCAGTAAGAGGTATAAATGAGGTGAGAAGAAATTATTCTACATAGACTGTGAAAAGGAAGAAGATCAAGAATTGGAACCATCACAAGATCTAGATCTAGAAGAGACTAATCTAACAATGTTTTGTCATGCATTGGCCAGCATTAGTACTCCACAAACCCTAAATATACAAGGATACATCAAAAAGAAAAAGGAAATAGTGTTAATTGATTATTATTAGCCATAACTTCATCAATTACAAATTAGCAAAATATCTCAATTACTTTGAATTTCTAGCACCATAGTTTTATGTAATGGTTGCACATGGTCAAGGTACCATAAATTGTTTTGGGAAGTTCCATAGTATAAAGCTCAATATGGGTGATTATTTATTGGATAGTCTCGTGATTTCCATCCAAATGGGTGGTGTTAATTTTGTATTAGGGGTCCAATGGTTACAATCATTTGGAATAGTAGCCCTTAATTTTTAAGATCTTTTCATGAGATTTTCCTCAAAAGGTAAGGAAATTGATCTTAGAGGTATCCAAGGGAAACCCTCTAAGGTGATAAGGTCTAATAGCATGACAAAATTACTCAAAAAGGGACACCATGGTGTAATTTCACAATTGTTCTTAGTAGATGTTCAAACATCTATATCCTCTGCTCCAATGGATCTCCAAATAGTTATCAACAACCATTCCAAGGTATTTGGACATATCCCTAAAGTTATTCCTCCTGATAAAGATCATGACCACGTTATTCATTTGCAAACGGGAAGTGTACCACCTAACATTGGGACTTACATGTATTTGTATGCATAGAAGAACGATATTAATCAAATGATCCAAGAAATGTTAGATGTGGGCATCATTCAACCTAGCCAAAGTTATTTCTCTTCACCAGTAGTTATGGTTATAAATATGGATGGTTCATGGTGTGTGTCCAGAATATAGACATATCAACAAAATGGCCATCAAATATAAGTTTCCTATTCCTATCATTGATTAATTCTTAGATGAATTATATGGAGAAAAAAACTTTACCAAGTTGGATCTTCATTCAGGATATCATCAAATCAAAATGAGGTGGGAAGACATTCCCAAAATAGCCTTTAGAACACATTAAGTTCATTACGAGTTTTTGGTTATGACATTTGGACTTGCAAATGCACCTTCAACATTTCAAATATTGATGAATTATATTTTCAAACCCTTCCTTAGAAAATTTGTGTTCGTATTTTTCGATGACATACTAATCTATAGAAAATCTTGGGAAGAGCATGTACAACATGTTGACAGAGTATTACAACTTTCGGAAGAGTAACAACTTTATGCAAAGCCTTCTAAGTGTGCCTTTGGGGTTCAAGAAGTGGAATATTTGGGTCATATTGTATCTCATGAAGGTGTTAAAGTGGACCCTAATAAAATTAAAGCTATGAGGGAATGGCCAATTCCAAAAACCTTGAAGAAACTTAGAGGATTCTTAGGATTGGAAAGATATTATCACCAGTTTGTCAAGAACTATGGTCAAATAGTGGCACCTCTAACATCATTATTAAAGAAGGAAGTGTTTTCTTATACTCAAAAGGCAACCAAAGCTTTTGAAAAACTTAAGGAGGCTATGTGTACAACTCTTGTCCTAGCCACACTTAACTTCACAAAAACATTTATTGTGGAGTGGGATGTCTCATGCCATGGAATTGGTGTAGTTTTAATGCAATAAGGAAGGCCCCTTTCCTTTGAAAGCAGCCAACTTAAAGGAAAAAACTTACTCATTCCCATTTATGAAAAATATGTGTTGGCCATACTGTGTGTAGTTAAGAAATGGCACCCTTACCTAATAGGAAGACACTTCAAAGTAAAAACATATCATGATAATTTGAAGTACTTATTGAAGCAATGATTATCTTCATAAAAGCAATAAAAATGGGTTAAAAAGAAGCTATATTATGACTTTGGAATTATCTAAAAGAAAGGAAAACACAATATTTTGGTAGATGCACTTTCAAGGAAAGAAGAAGAAATAGAGGGTTCACTATGTGTTATTTCTATTCGGAAATATGATTAGGTGGAAGAAGCAAGAATAGAATGGAAGAAATATCAAGAGGTATGCAAGATCATTCAAAAAATACAAGAGGACCCCAGTGCATTAGATAAATTTGTATGGAAGAATGGTTTTCTACGGTATCATGATTGCCTATATTTATGTAAGAATTCACAACTCAAATAGAAGATCCTTCTAGAATTGCACACTTCTCCTATAGAAGGGCATTCAGGGTTATTGAAAACTTACCACGGGATCAAAAAGGTTTTTTTCTTGGGAGGTCTTAAAACTGATGTTCAAAAGTTTGTGTCTAAATGTGTGGTCTTCCAATAGAATAAGGGAGAGACAATCAATACACCAAGCCTCCTACAACCATTAGTTATACAAAGTCAACGTTGGGAAGACGTTTCAATGGATTTTATTACATGTTTACCCAAATTTGAAGGAAAGGTTGTCATCATGGTAGTAGTGGATCAAATAACAAAGTATGCCCATTTTTTCTCTCGTTCTCATCCTTTTAAAACAAATATAGTAACCGAAAAATTCATGGAAATAATTCAAAATCTACATGGAGTCCCCAAGATTATTGTAAGTGACAGAGATCCAATTTTCACTGGAAATTTTTGGATTGATTTATTTTCTTGTTTGGGTAATCAATTGGCTCATAGATCATCCTATAATCCTCAATCCGATGGGGGAAATGATATTGTGAACAAATTTCTAGAAGGATATATTCGTTGCTTTCCAACTGATAAACAGACACAATGGGTCAAGTGGTTTCCCTTGGCAGAATGGTGGTACAACACATCCTTCCATACTTCATCAAAAATGTCCCCATTTCTAGCACTTTATGGATATCATCATCCATCCATCACATCGCCCTTAAAGGGGAATACAAAGGTACAAAGGTTCGGGCAGTGGAGGGCCACATAGGGCACCAACAAGAGGTTCTCAAACTATTGAAGGACAACTTAGTTATGGAACGAAATAGGATGAAACAATAAACAGATTAAAATCGCAATGAAATGGAATTTGAAGTAGGGGATTGGGTATTTCTTAGGATACAACCATATAAACAGATGTCCCTCAAGCAACAAAATAAGGACAATAAATTAGCACACGAATATTACGGCCCCTATAAGGTGTTGCAAAGGATTGGAAGTGTGGCTTACAAATTGGAGTTGCCTCCATCTTTGCATGTACATCCAGTCTTCCATGTTTCTTGCTTAAAGAAGGTAATCAGTGACAAGATCCCAGTCCAAACTATTTTACTAGAGATTAGTGAAGGGAAAATAATACTAGAACCAGAATGAATCTTTGAAATAAGGATTAAGCGAATGAGAAATAGAAAAATTATTGAGTACCTCGTCTAATGGAAGAACCTACCAGTGGAAGAGGCGACATGGGAAGATTATTAAGGTTTAAGTTATTATTAGGTTTCTTTTATTTCATTAGATAACCATAGCATAAATAGGATCACTGAGAAATACATAATCACAAGAGGCACATCATTTATCTTGGGAAACCCTCATGGGGGAGAAAACCCAGCAAAAACTTCCTTAATATAGATAGCCAATACAATGCCAAGAGATAACTCAAACAAATACAGAAAGGCCTCTCCCAAGAATGGGCATCTCCCTCTCTCTTCTTCTCCAACTACATCTCTATACTTGCGCTCTGATCATCAAGTGAGTGAGTGTACAAATGAGGCGCTAGCCTCTCTGATTTATACAATCTGGCACGTGTGAATTGGGATGTCTTTTCACTAGTTGGGCTGACTTCTCATTCTGGGTGGTTATAACCACTTTAATATAATCTGTGTGGTTATAACCACTTTAATATATTCTGGGGCCGACTTTTCATTTATCCCATTACAATTAGGGTTTGACCAATCCACAAAAGGGGATTTGGTCAATTACAATACCTGACATGATCAATCCGCAAAAGGGGATTGATCTAATGAATAATACATCAATAATAATTAGAACACTCTTTGCAGTTACATTATTTCAACACTCCCCCTTAACAAGAAGGGTATTCTACAATAGCATCAGGCGAGAGAGAGGGCAGCATCATCAACAGCATCTTGGAACACTAACTGGCATATCTATAAATCATCGGAATTTTTTCTCATCATCAATATCATCATTCACAGCAGAGAGCTAGAATGGCATCATCATCCTCATCAGCATGAGGCTAAGGTAATATCATCATCATCTTTGGCGTGAGGCTAAAGTAACATCATCATCTTTGGCATGAAAAATGAAATGGCATCATCATCATCATCATAATCATCTTCGGAAAGGAGCTGAAGTGGCATCATCATCATCATCTTCAGCAAGAAGTTGAAGTGGCATCATCATCATCATCTTCAGCAAGAAGCTGAAGTGGCATCATCATCATCAACTTCAGCAGGAAGCTGAAGTGGCATCATCATCATAAACTGCATCAACATGGATTAGTATAACACTAATACATCATCATCATCAATAACAGCACAAGGTTGGTACAACATCAAAAGCAGAAATATCATAGCACAAAGGTTGGAGCATCATCAACAACAACAACATCACAGCACGAAGGTTGGAGCATCATCAACATCATCACTAGGCTGAGAGTCTTCAGCATGAGGATGGAATCATAGCACAAATTTGTAAACACATCATCACAGCACGAGGTTGGCACATCATCACAGCACGAGGCTAGCATGTCATCAGCACGAGGCTGGCATCATAGCATTTAAGTTGGCACATCATCACAGCATGAGGTTGGCACATCATCACAGCACGAGACTGGCATGTCATCAGCACGAGGCTGGCATCACAGCAATTAAGATGGCACGTCATCATAGCAATTAAGATGGAATCACAACACAACAATTAAGTTGGCATCAACAATTAAGTTGGAATCTCAACACAGCAATTAAGTTGGCATCAGCAATTAAGTTGGAATATCAACACAACAATTAAGTTGGCATCGACAATTAAGCTGGAATCTCAACACAACAATTAAGCTAGAAGCACAACACTCGGATGGCATCTCAACACAGTAATTAAGCTAGAAGCACAACACAACAATTAAGATGGCAACAGCAATTAAGCTGGAATCTCAACACAGCAATTAAGCTGGAAGCACAGCACTCGACTGGCATCTCAACACAGCAATTAAGCTAGAAACACGGCACTCAGCTGGCATCTGGACACAGTAATTAAGTTGGAAGCACAGCACTAGGATGGAATATCAACACAACACTACTCCCCCTATCGAGGGAGGTCCTTTCGGACTATATCGATCTTATCTCGAAAGTGCTCAAACTTTACACGAGATAGAGGCTTGGTCAACACATCGGCAACCTATTCATTCGTGCTAACATATTGGAGCTTTATGGATCCTCTCTGCACCATGTCACGGATGTAATGGTATTGGATCTCTATGTGTTTCGACTTGTCATGAAATACAGGATTCTCTGTAATCTTTATGCAACTCTGGTTATCACATAGGATCGTGGTTGCTTCCATCTCTAGGTCGAATAGACCAGTCAACAACTTACGAAGCCATATGGATTCACAACTGGCAGAACACGCAGTAATGTATTCTACTTCCGTTGTACTGAGAGCAATGCTTGATTGCATCCTACTCTGCCATGAGATCATGGATGATCCCAAACTGAAATAGCATCCTGAAGTGCTCTTCCTATCAGAGACACTTCCAGCCCAATCTGAATCAGTGTACCCACTCAGTGTGAAAATATGATCTCCATCATAACTGAGACTGTAATCTAATGTACCCTTAAGGTACCTCATCACTTGTTTTGCAGCAACTAGGTGAGCATGTCTGGGTTCTACCAGAAACTGACTCAAAGTGTTCATGGAAAAACAAATATCTAGTCTGGTGTTCATCAGATACATCAGCGATCCAATGATCTGTCTATACAGCATGGCATCAATCAATTCTGATGAAGTGTTGACCAGAATATTCAGATTTGTTTCCATGGGTGTATTCATGGACTTGCACTCCAACATAACAAATCTCTTCAGGATTTCAATTGCATACTTCCCTTGGTTAAGGAAGATTCTCTTCGGGCTCTACCATACCTCAAGACCTAAGAAATAATGCATTAGGCCAAGTTCTTTCATCTCAAATTATGAAGTGAGCTTCTTCTTACATTCGGTGATGAGATTTTCTTCTCCAGTTAAGAATAAGTCATCCACATATAACAGCAATATCACCGACTCATCATTCATAACCTTGAAGTAAAGGTTAGAATCAACTTTACTCTTAGTAAAGCCCAAGCTCATCAGGAAACTGTCAATTCTTCCTTGCCAAGCTATAGGAGCTTGCTTCAACACGTACAGATCTTCCTTCAACTAGTAGACATGAGTCTTCTATCTTCAATATTTAAATCAAAGTTTCTTATTACATTTTACCAATATGATACACTTGCTCAACGGCAACTCAATCTGCACAAGCATGTGCTAGCTCTATGTGCTTTCTGTAAGGCACTATCTGTCTCACTGTCTGGGAGTATGTCCTATACTCTCTCTCCAATTGTTCCTTCTGCAATCTAGGACTTTTCACCTGCAGTTGCTCTAAGGCTGAGAATCACTGCTTCAGTCTCATTGTGGCTGCTAAAATCTAAGAGTAACTCTTCTTATTCTATCATGGCAACAATTTCATCTGAAACTGAGAGTGGATCAATAACTGATACTGAAGATAGCTCTTCTTCTTTCATGGAGGTAACTCTATATTTCATTGTAGTCATGTCTCCATGACCCAACTAGTGTACTGCACCAACTTCCACTCAATTTTAAATACGGGGATTGCTCCCCTTGCATCTCATACTATATATGAATCATGGTTGTTCTGGTTGTCTTCAAAAATACTAGAACTATTTCTTCAATAAGTGTCTCGTCATAGTCTTCTCCCTTTTGCTAGGAGAATCCTCTGGACATACATCAGGCTTTGTACATTTGCAACATGTTTGATCTATATAGATCAATATTGGAAGTCAATACTGACTTTTCTTCTCACGGAAGAATCCATATCCTAGTCTTTCTGATTAGCTTCCTTCTTTGTCACTGAAACAAGGGAATCTTCCCAGAAGATTTCATATCTCCTAGAAGTTTTTGAAGCTACCATCTAGTCTTCTCATGGCATCTGTCTCCCAGTCATGGAAGTTGACTCTTCGTCTGATACTTTATGAGATCAGGCTTACTCTCGATTTCTTCTGAGTCTATAAGGACTTCATCATCTCTCACAGGGTCTACTTGGTGTTGAATACCAAGTCTATATGTGAAAGACAGAGTCAAACTTCAAATGAGTTATGCTTCCTGTTCTAATGTTCGGTCATCTTTGGAGCCTTCTGCTCCTTTCAATCAATCTTCATATGAGATACTTTGAATCTCAAGAGATAGATTCTTCTTCATCTTCTTTGTTACATGAGTGTATATGGTCATGTACATAGTCTAATTCATGTCTCATATAATATGTTGCCTTCAGCAACCTTCACTATAGCTTCCTCGGGGTTATCACCTGTGACCTGAAACAAGGTCAACAAGCAAGAATAATACTCTTTTGATAGTAGTATATAAAACAATAGCACAAATAATCATCACAGTAACTCCTTCAAAGCTATCACTTGTGACCTATCTGAAGTAAGGATCAAAAGTAAGAAATACAATACGAAATGAGGTCAACACTCTTCTAGTGTTGTGATCAACCATTCCTCCATGGAAACGTGGAACTAACACAAGAGGTTTCTCCTAGAGGATATGTTATTTATGTCATGCAAATGATTACATTAAGCATTTATCTCAATATGATCACATGTTACCAAGTATAGTACTTTTCAAAGATTGTTATCTTAACTATATTGTTTACTTGTAAAGCGGTAGTTATCAACTTGTCATGTGCAACTTTGAATCTTATCAACTTAATTAATCAAACCTGGAACCTGGAGCCTTGTCCTCAAGAATGAGTGTGCTTTCTTCAACCTGTCTTCTATACTAAGGCAATATGATATATTGACAGAAGGTTGGGTTAGAGGGTAAACTCTATGATCTCAACTTTTAATCCATCTAATACATTGACTTGGATTTTGACCAAAGGTTAGAATTATTGTCATAGCTACAACATGCAACACTGATCAAAATAATTTCATAACAAATAGATGCATATCAGAATAATCACACATGGGTTGCATTATTCCTCTGAATTTTTTGGATCTTGATATCCTTTTGGATCTATGGCAAGAGATCCCTTCTCCTGCAAATGCCCTTTAACGCTTAACAATTTAAACATATGTGAGTACATACCTCTGATAGCATTTGCAGGTAGTGGCACCATCTGGTAGCAGCGGCAATGATCACCAACTCTTAAAAATTTCAAGGGTGATTGCAACTGGTACTACGATTGATACTTCAACTAGTACTATAACTGCAATTGATACTGCAATTGGTTCTAAGATTGCAACTTAGGGTTTTATGAGGAAACCCTAATTTTTCAAACTTCAAATTTTGAAATTTTGATCCAGGGGATAGATGCGCTGAGCTGAGGCAAGTAAGATGGTGCAGTCAGATTTCTGAAAATCCAACTTTTACCCCCTCAAACTTAACCAATGGATTTCTGGACTAGTGCTTATGGTTTTCTGGTACTTCTGGTACTTCTAGTACTTCTGGTTTTCTGGTTTTCTGGTACCGGTGAAAACTAGGGTTTCACTTTCTAGGAGATCTACCCACTGAAAAGGTGCGCTGAAGGTGCCAAAGAACTCCTT
>JASDQU011442072.1:7062-22685 GCA_032191745.1 Picea mariana | reverse complement strand
AGGATTTATGCAACATTGGATAACAAGCAAGCCGAGTTTCAGTCGCACATGATTGAAGTGGAAGGTAAGATTAAAGATAAACCCATTGCTATTTTAATTGATTCAGGAGATAGTCATAGTTATCTATATCCTAATATGGTGGAAAGATTCATTTTGCCGAGGAGCAATCTTGGAAAACCTTGGTTGGTGTAGTTAGCTACAGGGAAAAAAGTAAAATTAATGCGATGGTCAAGGCATGCCCAATGGAGATGAATGGTCTACGCATAAATATTGATTTGAATATCATGCCTTTGGGCTCGTATGATTGCCTCATTGGTATGGATTGGAACTTGAGAACAATTCAAGGAATTCCAAGGGATGTAACTATCAGAGGAATTTCAGCCTCGCAATTGAAGAAAAGCTACAAGAAAGGATGTTAAGTTTTTGCAGTGCACATGGAAGATGAACCTAAGGCTAAAGTGCCAAGTATTGAAGACTGCGTAGTACTAAAAGAATTTGAGGATGTCTTTAAAGAGATAACAGGGTTTCCTCAGAAAAGAGATATCAATTTCTCTATAAATATGATGCCCAGAGCAACTCTTGTATCCAAGACTCCTTATAGGATGAGTATGCTAGAATTGAAGGAGCTGTAGATGCAACTTGAAGAGATTCTGAAGAAAGGGTATATATGCCCAAGTGTGTCACCTTGGGGTGCACCAATATTGTTTGTTAAGAAGAAGGATGGTATGTTGAGACTTCGTATCGATTTCAGGTAGTTGAACAAAGTAGCAGTAAAGAACGAATAGCCTTTGCCAAGGATAGATGACCTCTTTGATTAGTTGTAGGGCGTGCGAATATTTTCAAAGATTGATCCCATATTTGGCTATCACCAAGTGAGAATAAAAGAGGAAGACATCAACAACATTTCCTTCAGAACAAGGTATGGTCACTACGAGTTCACAATGGTGCCATTTGGGTGGTCTAATGCACCCACTGTTTTCATGTGTTTGATGAATGGAGTTTTCAGAAGTTATTTAGATAAGTTTGTCATTGTATTTTTGGATGACATACTTATTTACTCAAAGTATGAAGAGGAGCACGAGCAACACTTGAGGATGGTACTGCAAGTATTTAAGGAACACCAACTTTATTCAAAGTTGAGCAAGTGCCCATTTGATTAGCCACACATTTGTTATTTGGGTCATATCATTTCCAAGGAATGAATAGTTGTGGATCCGGAAAAGATAAAAGCCATTGAGGAATGGACGACACCAAGAAATGTCGTAAGATAAGGTTCTTTATGTGACTTGTGGGTTATTATAGAAGGTTTATTGAAGGATTTTCATAGATTGCACATCCAATTACATCTTTGCAAAAGAAAGGTGCATGATTTGAATGGACTCTAGATTGTGCAAGAAGTTTTCGACACTTGAAAAGTTTGTTTACAAGTGCACCAATTTTGAGAATTGTTGATCTTGATGCAGACTTAGTTGTGTGCACAAATGCATGCAAGGAAGGGCTCAGAGGAGTCCTTAGTTAGAATGGGCATGTGGTATGTTACGAGTCAAGAAATTTAAAAGAGCACGAAAGGATCTATGCTACTCATGACTTAGAGTTGGTAGCCATAGTGCATGCTTTGAAGATGTGGCAACATTATCTTATGGGTAAAAGTTTTGAGATGAGAACAGACCATAGTGTTCTGAAGTATCTATTTGGACAAATAAGTTTAAATTCCAGAAAAAAGTAGGTGGTTAGAATTCGTTAGCGAGTATGAATTTGACATAAAGCATATAAGAGGAAAGGAGAATAAGGTGGTTGATGCACTTGGTAGGAGGGTGCATGAGATGCATGCTACAACCATTAGAATGTACAAATCCGATTTGTGCGACATAATTTTAGAAGTTTCCAAATCAGATCAACGCTATGTGGACATAAAGGCAAACTTACAACAAGGTATGTCACAACATAAATTTGAAGGTTATGAGCTGAAAGAGGATGAAATCATCATGTATATACATATAGTATATGTGCCAAATAATCGAGAGTTGAAAAGTATGATATTGTCAGAGATGCATAAGTTTCCTTATGCTGGACATACATGTTACCATAAGATAATTTTTGTAGTGAAAAATCAATACTATTGGCCAGGTATGAAAAAGGAAGTCGCTGATTTTATTGCTAGATGCCTTGAATGTCAAAAGGTTAAGGCTGAGCACAAACATCCTGCTGGTTTTCTACAACCTTTTCCCATTCCTGAGTGGAAGTGGGAATTTGTGAGGCTGGGGATGTTACATTGTGGTATTCGATCATTTTCAGAGCAATTTTGGAGTAACATAGCCTAGCCTGGTTGGCTGGGGATGTTACATAAATGAAGAAATATTTCCAGCTGCATGATTACCCCTCTCCGGTAGAAGCTAGAATTTCCACCTACCAGTTGCAAGGAAAGGTATCCATGTGGTGGTATCAGCTTAATCAAGCCAAGAAATTGGATGAGAAGAGGATCTCATGGAGGCAGTTCAAAGGATATTTTGAAGAGAAATATTTTTCTGAGCATTACTATGAAAGGAAGATAATAGAGTTCTTTGAACTCAAGTTGGGAAGAATGAMAATGGATTAATATGAAAAGAGGTTCGTTGGATTGTTGAAGTATGTTGACTTCATTAAGGATGAGAAGGTCAAATTCCAAAAGTTTCTAAGTTGGTTACCCTCCTTCTACAATGACAAGATTCAATATGATAACCCAAAAACCTTGGAGGAAACCATAAGGAGAGAAAGACTTCTTTATGAGCAAAGTAGAGGAAGGTGTTACACACCAAAATCCCACACTACTAAGTGTCACACTTAAGTGTCATATGCACCTTACTAAGTGTTGCATGCAATTTATGAAGTGTCGTATGCACCTTAATAAGTGTTACATGCACTTTATTAAGTGTCGTATCCTTGAAACCACGGAAGAACATTTTCCATAATCCCTAATCAATGTGTAGGAGAAAAACTCATCATGAGAAGGTAGAAAAACCGCTTTTCACATTGATATTTTAACCATTTTTTAAAGGTCAACACTCCCCTTCCCATGTATAGGGAGCATTGAAATCTTATCAAATTTCCCTTGCCCATGTATAGGGAGCGTTGACAACGCTCTATGCTCAATACTTTAGGAGCGTTGAAGTGGTTAAAGAAGTTACAACTATCCCTCCATTTTCTAAGGGTTAGCTCCAAGATGCTCTTAAGTGGGTTTGGTTGAGGGGTTGAGTCATGAGTCAAGTCACCCATATTCCATCCATTTTGGGTAACCAAATCCTAACCTAAGGAGCTAAAATCTCAACTATCCCCTTAATTGGTTATGGTCATTAAACCTCCCAAATCTTATATAATGAGTGCATTTCAAGGTGAAATAGGGAGAAATGATTTCAGAGTGTCCAACCTTTGATCTTGTGAGGAGAATCCATCAAAGCGTCATCATTCTGATATTGAGACATTCAGGCAAGGGCTAGATTGAAGATCTTGGAGGATCTATTGCAACATCAACGTTGGTTTGTAAGTACTTCACCATGTTTCTCCACTAATATAACTTGGCCTATTTCCTCCATATTATTGTTTATAAATGTATGTATATATATATATATATATATAGATATGCTCTTGTCTAATGATATATTGTAGGAGTAGAAGGTGTTGTTTTGTTCCTTGTAGACTTTATTCACTGTGATAGAAGCTTGGAAAACAAGACCAAATACTGAAGATCAATGAGGACAACCATCGAAAACAAGTAAGTCACACTTCTTTCTTCTATCTTCTCTACCTATAGACATAAAGAATAGATANATTTCCCTTGCCCATGTATAGGGAGTGTTGACAACGCTCTATGCTCAATACTGAAGGAGCGTTGAAGTGGTTAAGGAAGTTACAACTATCCCTCCATTTTCTAAGGGTTAGCTCCAAGATGCTCTTAAGTGGGTTTGGTTGAGGGGTTGAGTCATGAGTCAAGTCACCCATATTCCATCCATTTTGGGTAACCAAATCCTAACCTAAGGAGATAAAATCTCAACTATCCCTTTAATTGGTTATGGTCATTAAACCTCCCAAATCTTATATAATGAGTGCATTTCAAGGTGAAATAGGGAGAAATGATTTCAGAGTGTTCAACCTTTGATCTTGTGAGGAGAATCCATCAAAGCGTCATCATTCTGATATTGAGACATTCAGGCAAGGGCTAGATTGAAGATCTTGGAGGATCTATTGCAACATCAACGTTGGTTTGTAAGTACTTCACCATGTTTCTCCACTAATATAACTTGGCCTATTTCCTCCATACTATTGTTTATAAATGTATGTATATATATATAGATATGCTCTTGTATAATGATATATTGTAGGAGTAGAAGGTGTTGTTTTGTTCCTTGTAGAATTTATTCACTGTGATAGAAGCTTGGAAAACAAGACCAAATATTGAAGATCAATGAGGACAACCATCGAAAACAAGTAAGTCACACTTCTTTCTTCTATCTTCTCTACCTATAGACATAAAGAATAGATCTAAAGGAATGCTAGTGTCCATTTGTTTGTTTTTTTGTCTTGTACAATAGGGGTCTAGATATCCAAGGGAGATTTCACCCATATGTAGGGAAAATATTTTGTAATAGAAGGCTAGTCTTCCAAAAATCTTGGAACGACAAGATGAAGGGGAAAAATGATAATAGACAAAAAGGTTTTAAGCTACCTTTTTTCAAGAACAACAACCAAGAAAATCAACAAGGACAATCAACCCAAAATGAGCACAAGGATACAGATTCATTTAGGAAAAGGCCAAGGCAAGAACCTATAAAATGTTTGGGGTGTGAGGGGAATCACTTATATAGGGAATCTCCTCACAAAGGAGAAAGAATGCAGACTGTCCACAACATTCAGGAGGCTGAAACAATGGAAGACATGGGAGGAAACATGCCAAGGATTTATGCATCCTGTTAACCCCTATCCTAGGGATAACTAAGGAGATCATGTCTCAAGGCCCATAGGTCCTAGACATGGAGTGCCAAGAGCCAGATGACTTGAGCATGGCCCCGGAGGGCCCCTCTTTTCTTCAATGCAGCCTATGTATAAACAACAACAATATCCATCCCACCAGCCTGGTCCTGAAGTACCAGTAAGTCTTGCTCCATGAGGTAATGAGACCGAGTATTATGGTATGTGTCACTCTGATTATTGAAGCACTTGATTATGTTGCACTGAATTCTCCTTCATTTCATAATGTTTGTTGGGAAATTATGCTCTTTAACTTGTTCATACCTGGAAGGGTAACATGATGCCCTAGTAAGTTGATCTCCCTTTAGGATGGGTTTCCACTGGGTGGGTCAATGAAATGTCATCATCCATTCCCTCCATACTTACCACTTTCCATATTCATTCCTCTCATTTCCCCCCTACCTTTGTTTGGGCATTGCGATTTGCCACAATAGTAAGGGTTGTACCTTGCCTTGTGGGAAGAAGGGGATAAAGGCCTAGGGGGTAAAAGTAGTTGGCAAGATTTAAAAGCCAAAATGAAACCTTTGAGATGATTCACCCAGGGATTCCCAAGAAAGTAATAAAATGCTTCTCAGTAAGAAAAGGGAACTTGTAAGATGAATAAACATTCAAGGTATTAGTTGGTGGATGGGAGGTCTCATCATGAGCTGACCTATTATGACCATGGGTATGTAGTGGTATGACACTACCATCTATATGGTCACCAAACCAAGGTAGTGGCTCTTGGTGGGATAGCCAAGAGAAAGGGGTTCTCATCACTAGCCAACCTTGCAATCTCCATGAAATGTTTATGGGTAACGCTGTCACCTCTGGTCACTAATCCAGGATAGTGTCCCTCAACTCTTCCCTTGAAGCATAAAAGAAAAAGATAAAAAAGAATAAAACTAAGAACAAAAGGAAGTAAATGGGCTAGGAAATAATGGCATCTATGACAAGGTGCAACTCGTCCTCTACAAAGGCACCCACATGTAAGATCTACATTTCCTGGTTATCACTGCACCCCATGCCCAAACACTTACCCCACGCCACCTCACACACACTTACATGACCTAGATTGGCTCTCACCTAGGAAACACCCTAGACTTAAAGAGGATTATCCCAATAGGACACCTGGAGACCTTCTCCAAACCTGACTTGTTAAACTGCATAATGTCTTTGAGCATTTGTCTGGGTAAAGGGGGGTTTGATGCACATGTTTGGGTAATTTGATTATTATATGTGATTGACATTGCTATGATTCCTGTGACTTATGAGGCCTTGGAGGGCGCACTTCTTATTCCTACAGGACTTTTCCCAATGGACATGTACATATGGGGGAATGATTAGGTCAGACCTCCATGGGGCTGAAAGCCCAACGGATTGATGCTGTAACCCCACCAGGGGAAAAAGAGAAACCACAGGCTTGCATCGGGAAGAAAGAAGGACGTTGCACAAGGGACACTCTAGAAAACCTAGACGTAGGGAGGTATTTCCCTTCCTCTTGGACGTTGACCCTTGGAGGCCCATGACATCATCATTTTGACCTTAGATGTCATCCAGTCAGGGTTTGCATTTATGAGGATGATTGTGTGCTAGTTGGCACATGTGGCAGCATTTGGGGCCTTTGGATGCCCAATGTTTTGCATCTGAGGCCTAACGTTCCACCCTAGGGGGGGTAATGTCACCCTAGAAGGGCATGACATCACCCTTGAATTTGATTTTAGGGTTTAATTAATGACATTTATGTAAAAACTAGATTTTTGATGTAATTTGGCCATGTCGGCCTTTTGATGACCTAATTTTATTTAAAGGTCATTCATATTGTATAAATAAGAGAGAAAAACTCTCATTTTTTCATCATTCACTCATCACACAAGTGTGAAGTCTGAAATTTTCTCCCTTTTCAAGGTTTATTGGATGAAATTTTAGGCGCACTTTTTGGAGGACGCTATTTTTGGTGTTTTCTTGGCTATTTTCATGGTGGAGGATCTTCAACTAGGGTTTAATCTTGATTATTCTTGGTGAAGTAAGTAGAAAATATGCATTTCTTTATTGTGAATTTGCTTGTTTCATATCAAAGATTATGAAATTACTTTCTTGAAACCCCAGGAGAAAGACATATGTTATTATCTTTTTCTCTATAATCTTCCACTTGTTTAAATTTCTCAATAAAGCACCTTATCAAAGAAGTAGATACTAGAACCCTACCATTGTAGCACTCTAGTAACCCTACTTCATTGCCTATTGCATATTTTATTTCAAATTTGTCTAAGGAAAAGAGAAATCGCTAGGGCCTAAGTTATCTTACTTTCTAGAAATTATTTCTCTCTAGGAATTGGATGTTTGAGGCCTTAGGTTACTAACACCTCCCTCATCCTTCCCATATTCTTGACATAGTACTATCATTGTTATTTCCCTCTAAGATTTTTTGTTGTTATCATTGACTCCATTACCGTAAAAGGCACTAATCTACTCACTACAAGTGATTAATTGATCAAACAACTTTCAAATCATCTTCCTTGGAGTATTTACTAACTTCTACTAACCCTAGATTATCCAAATTCATTGAATAACTTGCTGCTGTGGTAAAAGATTACTACAACCATCTAACAACAACAAATTAACCCTAAAAGTGACATGTTATGCTAGCTAGACATTGCTAAAAGTACTTGTGACTATCTAATATCAATTTTCCTATTTGAAGCTATTATTTCAAGTCTTTTATCAAGCATTTCGAAGAATAATTATTGTGGTTGTTGCAAATTTATCATTGTTGTTATAAATTGTTATACTGCTGCACTTTTATACCATCTAGTCTATTTTTAAAGAGTTCATTGTCCTATTAAGCATTAATATCATTTTGGTAATTGGAAAGTGCCCTTTTTTCTCTTTGTTGTCTTGTTCTGGGCATGTACACAATATTACTCTTTTGCTTATTATCTAATAAGACACAAAGAAGCTTTTGACTTGAGTGACCTGTGAGAGGGGAGGGACTTTCTTGTATCATTTTCCTTAGCCTTCTCAAACCCTCAGGTTACTGGGGATGTCTCCCTTGGGGTACTATGATATACTCCTAAATAGAAAGGGGTTTCCTATTAAGGTGACAGTGATAGGTTACTCCCAGTTACACCAATTTTGTATCCACTTTCCTTGAGATTTGGGCAAGTACAAATTGTGCGATAACATTTTGGTGCCGCTGCTAGGGAACACTGAGTCAATATTCCTCAATGACACTTTTTCAGTAAGCCTTTATCCAAAGCCTTCTTTTCACAAAGCTTACCTGGTGACTCCACTGAGGGTGATTCCCTCATCCCTTTGATAATCCTTAAGATGATATCTGGCAACTCCACTAACCTTTTCCAAGGTGCCACCTTACTCTCAATTTTGTGATATTTCCAAGTTATGGGATCATGGCGCCCTGGGAACAAGTGTATTCGACTATTGATTTCAAAAGTTTTCAAGGATACCCACATTATTTTGATGCAAAATTGTTAAACAACTCTCCAAGATTCAAAGGCCTCCCAATTATTCACATTGTAGAATTCTTGAAGTATATAAGTGAGATATAATTGGAAGGGGAGGATGTTCTGGTAAAATTGTTCATACTTTCTCTGCCATTTTTTTTGCAAGATTGGTTTAAGGGTTGTTGCGAAGATAGGGGTATATCATCTTTCGTAGACCTCATGAATAAGTTTATTGAGTTTGTCAAACCACAATGCTAGACATATGAATATGCCCTTAAAAATCTCATAGTAGCCCTAGAGGACGAAGGATTCACCACTGAGATTGTGGAATATATTAGGGATGTGTACCATACTCAATACCAAGAACCCTCTAATATATAAGGAGAGATTTATGAAGAAAGTTTTCAACCCCTTGAAGAGGAACAATATTTTTCCCATGATTCGATAGAATGCAATAAAGATTTAACTAAATAAGTGAATTATGAGGATAAATCATTAGTATCCGCTCCTCTGTCTGATGAAGCTCTCCAAGATCTTGTTTCTCCTGCACAAGATGAAGAGAATGAGGTGAGTCATTTTCCTTTCCATTTTTTTGATGACACTTTGTTCTATGATTTAGAAGGTGAAGAAGTAAGGGAACCATTAGAAGAGCTAGGTCCTTCATTTCCTGATGAAGACATGATTAAGGAGATGATTTTTGGGCATGATGTATTGGACCCTTTTCCATTTGATGAAGTCATCCAATACACTGACGCTCCTACACAACAAGAAGTGAATATGGTAAGTTATTTTCCTTTCCAAGATTTTGATGATGCTTTATTTTATGATTTGGAAAGTGAAGAAGTATTAGAGCCCTTGGATGCTTTAAATCCTTCATGTTATGACAAAGGTAGTGACATGGTTGATCATATTGATGAGTTCATACTTGTTGGAAGACGTAAGTGGGATGTGATTAGTTCATATGCGGATCCCATTTATGATATAGAAGGATATATTAGAATGTTTCCTTTACAACAATCATATGATCTTCCTAATAATTTTGACGTTCGACAACAAGATGATAACATAATTACAAAGTTTTCCAAGCACCCAAGGATGAACCAGTGCAATATTCTCTTGATGATTTTCAGTCATACATTCAGGATTTTGATGTGTGTTCCTTTGAGCAGTTAGATATATTCTATGAAGAATATTATCAACCACCGTTGTGCTCAGATATTGATAAGGGTGAGGACATTGATTTCCCAAATAAAGGATCCTTGTGACAAGGTTTTTCAGCTCCCTTCGACTACCTTACCTCGCTATGTCACCAAAGGTGTAGTTGGGAAACATGTCCTTTGTTTTAAGTTTTCTCTAGGGAAAAGCCTACTTTTAGAATTCGAGGGTAGGTTGAATACTTTAAGAACAAATTCATTATCATAGTCTTTCAAACCTCTCTTAAGAAAATGCCAATCATCCTTTAGGTTCTTACTAGTCCCTTACCAGACCTCAGGATGTGAAGATGTCCAAGGTAACCAACCTTTAGACTCTTTGAGTTAGTCTTTTGAACCTTTGATTTTTCACAATCCCTTTCTGAGATGGATTGAGCACTTTCCTAAGAGTGTGACTTGGCATAATTTTTTCCCTCCCTCCCGCCTACATTAGCTAGACTTTATGATTTTCAATGATGCAATACATTTTCTAACTCATGTTATTTTCGTGCTTGATTTGTCATTGTTTTGGTCTATGATGAAGCACATAGGAAAATATTATGAGATATTGCTAGGATGGTTTTACTGGTTATTTGACTACACCTAGCATTCAACCAATAGGTAAGTAGAGGTAAGTTAGGCATTTGCATCCATTGTATATACCATCTGCATATCATGCTAGTGTAGTGTAGTTTCATTTTCATGTTTATGTTCCTTCATTATGTATATATATGCACACTTATTTTTTATATCATATATGAGTGAGGGGTGATATCACCACCCTGAAGATTACTTATGCATTTTTTTGAGATCTAGCAGGCATAGGTCATACCAGAGATGTTGAGGTTCTCATGCGCTCTACGGTGAGCACATGTCCCCAATTTGGAGCTAGATGTTGTCCCCTATCCTAGGGATAACTAAGGAGATCATGTATCGAGGCCCATAGGTCCTAGACATGGAGTGCCAAGATCCGAATGAATTGAGCATGGCCCCATAGGGCCCCTCTTTTCTTCAGTGCAGCCCATGTATCAACAACAACAATATCCATCTGAACAGTTTGGTCCTGAAGTAGCAGTAAGTCTTGCTCCATGAGGTAATGAGTCCAGGTATCATGGTATGTGTCACTCTGATTGTTGAAGCACTTGAATATGTTGCACTGAATTCTCCTTCATTTCATAACGTTTGCTTGGAAATTATGCTCTTTAACTTGTTCATACCTGGAAGGGTAACATGATGCCCTAGTAAGTTCATCTTCCTTTAGGATGGGTTGCAACTAGGTTGGTCTATGAAAGGTCATCGTCCATTCCCTTCATACTTACCACTTTCCATCTTCATTCCTCTGATTTTCTCCCTACCTTTGTTAGGGCATTGGGATTTTCCACACTAGTAAGGGTTGTATCTTGCCTTGTGGGAAGAAGGGGATAAATGCCCAGGGGGTAAAAGTAGTTGGAAAGAGTTAAAATAAAAAATGAAACCTTTGAGATGCTTCACCCAGGGATTCCCGAGAAAGCAGTAAAATGCTTCTTAGTAAGAAAAGGGAACCCATAAGATAAATAAACATTCAAGGTATTAGTTGGTGGATGGGAGGTCTCATCATGATCCAACCTATTATGACCATGGGTATGTAGCGGTGTGACACTACCATCTATCTGGTCACCAAAATAGGGTAGTGGATCTTGGTGGCATGAACAAGAGAAAGGGGGTCTCATCATGAGCCAAACTTCTCATCTACATGAAATGCTTGTGGGTAACTCTGTCACCTTTGGTCACCAAGCCAGGACAATGTCCCTCAGATATTCCCTTGAAGCATAAAAGAAAAATATAAAAATAAATAAAACTAAGAACAAAAGGCATTAAATGGGCTAGGAAAGAATGACATATATGGCAAGGTGAAACTCTCCCTCTACAAAGGCACCCATATGTAAGATATACATTTCCCTGTTATCATTGCATCGCATGCCCAAACACTTACCCCACACCACCTCACACACTTACATGACCTAGATTGTGTCTCACCTGGGAAACACCCCTGACTTAAATAGGATTAGCCCAATAGGACACTCTAAGACCTTCTCCAAACCTAACTTGTTAAACTGCATAACGTCTTTGAGCATTTATCTATGTAAAGGGGGGTTTGATACACATGTTTGGGTAATTTGATTATTAGATTTGATTGACATTGCTATGATCCCTGTGACTTATGAACCCCTAGAGGGCGTACTTGTTGTTCATGCAGGACTTTTCCTGATGGATAGGTACATATGGGGGAATGATTAGGTCGAACCTCCATGGGGCTGAAATCCCAACTGATTGATGTTGTAACCCCACCAGAAGGAAAAGAAAAACAAAAGGCTTGCACCGAGAAGAAAGAAGGACGGTGCACCAGGGAAACTCCAACAGACCTAGACCCATGTGGGTCTTTCCCTTCCTCTTGGACGTTGACCCTTAGAGACCCATGATGTCATGATTTTGACCCTAGACATCATCCAATCGGGGTTTTCATTTATGAGGATGGTTTTGTGCTACCTGGTATGTGTGGCAACATTTGGGGATTTTGGAGGCCCAACATTTTGCATATGAGACTTAGCGTTCCACCCTAGGGGGGTAAGGTCACCCTTGGATTTGATTTTAGGGTTTAATTAATGACATTTATGTAAAAAATGGAATTTTGATGTAATTTGGCCATGTCGGCCTTTTGATGACCTAATTTTAATTAAAGGTCATTCATATTGTATAAATAAGAAAGAAAAACTCTCATTTTTTCATCATTCACTCATCACACAAGTGTGAGGTTTGAAATTTGCGCCCTTTTCAAGGGTTATTGGCTGAAATTTTAGGCACACTTCTTGGAGGAGGATATTTTTGGTGTTTTTTTGGCTATTTTCATGGTGGAGGATCTTCAACTAGGATTTCAACTTGATTATTCTTGGTGAAATAGGTAAAAAATCTGAATTTCGTTATTGTGAATAAATGCTTATGGTGAATTTGCTTGTTTCATATCAAAGATTATGAAATTGCTTGCTTGAAACTCTAGGAGAAAGACATATGTTATTATCATTTTCTCTATAATCTTCCATTTGTTTAAATTTGTCAATAAAGCACCTTATCAAAGAGGTATATACTAGAACCCTACCATTGTAGCACTCTAGTAACCCTACTTCATTGCCTATTGCATAATCTCTTTCAAATTTGTCTAAGGAAAAGAGGAATCGCTAGGGCCTAAGTTGTCTTACTTTCTAGCAATTATTTCTCTCTAGGACTTGGATGTTTGAGGCCTTAGGTTACTAACACCTCCATCATCATTCCCATCTCCTTGAAATAGTACTATAATTTCTATTTTTCTCTAAGAGTTGTTGCTGTTATCATTGACTCCATTACCCTAAAAGGCACTAATCTACTCACTATAAGTGATTGATTGATCAAACAACTTTCAAACCATCTTCCTTGGAGTATTTACTAACTTCTACTAACCCTAGATTATCCAAATTCATTGACTAACTTGATGACATTGCAAAATATTGATACAACCATCTAACAACAACAAATTAACCCTAAAAGTGACACGTTATGCTAGCTAGACATTGCTAAAACTGCTTGTGACTATCTAATATCAATTTGCCTATTTGAAGCTATTATTTCAAGTCTTTTATCAAGCATTTTGAAGCATAATTATTGTGGTTGTTGCAAATTTATCATTGTTGTTATAAACTATTATAATGTTGCAATTTTATATCAGCTAGTCTATTTTTAAAGAGTTCATTATCCTATGAAGTATTATTATCATTTTGGTACTWAGAAAGTGCCTGTTTTTCTCTTTGTTGTCTTGTTCTGGGAAGGTACACAATATTACTCTTTTGCTTCATGTATAATAAGACACAAATAACCTTTTCTATTGAGTGACCTGTGAGAGGGGGGGGGGGGATTTCTTATATCATTTTCTTTAGCCTTCTCAAACCCTCAGGCTACTAGGGACATCTCCCCTTGGGTACTGTGATATACTCCTAAATAGACAAGGGTTTCTTATTAAGGTGACAGTGATAGGTTACTCCCAATTACACCAATTTTTTATCCACTTGACTTGGGCTTTGGGCAAGTACAAATTGTGCGATAACACAGCCTTGGACAAATATAAGCAAGAAAAGTATCAATCCCTCGTGATTGAAGTGGAAGGTAAGATTGATAACCATCCCATAGAAATTTTAATTGATTCTAGAGCTAGCCATAATTACATAAATGCTAACATTGCTAAACTATTTCACTTGCAAAGGAGTAAGCATAAGAAATATCGGTTAGTTCAATTGGCGACAGGAGCTAAGAGGAAAATCAATGAGTTGGTTAAATATTGTCTCATAGACATGAATGGACTCGGTATGAGGGTTTATGTAAAAGTCACACCATTGGGTTCATATGATTGTCTAATTGGCATGGATTGGTTGGAAAAACATCATGCTATCCTAGACTGTTACAATAAGACAATCACATGTCTTGATGAAGAAGGGAAACAAGGAAAGATTCAAGGAATTCAAAGAGCTGTAGTTGTTAGAGAGATTTCAACTATGTAGTTGAAAAAGAGTTTTAGGAAGGGATGTCAAATTTTTGTGATGGAAGAGGCATCCAGAGATAAAGTGGCAAGCATTGAACACCATCCTGTCTTGAAGGATTTTGATCATGTTTTCAGATAAATCCTCGGCTTTCCGTTAAAGAGAGACATTGATTTCTCTATTGATTTGGTGCTAGTATTTTCCCTAGTGTCTAAGACACCATACAAAATGGGCACACCATAATTGAAAGAGTTGTTGATGCAACTTGAAGAATTGTTAGTTATATATTCCTAATTGTGTCACCTTGGGGAGCCTCGATTATATTTGTGAAGAAGAAAGACGAAACATTAAGGCAATGTATTGATTTCATACAACTGAATAAGGTCACCATAAAGAACAAATATCCTTTGTCGAGGATTGATGACTTGTTTGATCAGTTGAAAGGTGAAAGAATCTTTTCCAAGATTGACTTGAGATTAGACTATCATTACGGAAGGATAAAGGAAGAAGATATCAACAAGACAATGTTCAAGACAAGATATGGGCATTATGAATTCACGATAGTACCATTTGGACTATCGAATGCCCCAACTATTTTTATGTGCCCGACGAATAGAGTGTTCAGGGAGTGCCTGGACAAGTTTGTAATTGTGTTCCTAGATGATATAATCATCTACTCTAAGTTTAAAGAGGAACATGGGTAACATTTAAGAATGGCGTTGCAAGTTTTAAGAGATCATAAGTTATATGATAAGTTAAGTAAATGTATCTATTATCAAAAGAAGATTCACTACTTGGGGCATATCATTTCAACATAAGGGATGCTAGTTGATCCTGAGAAGATAGAGACCATTAGAGGATGACCAATGCCAAAGAATGTGACAGAGGTCATATCATTCATGGGTCTTTCTGGTTATTACGAAAGATTCATAAAATGATTTTCAAAGATTGCAAGTCCAATCACTTCTTTGCAAAAGAAGGGAATGAAATTTGAATGGACTTCTAAGTGTGAAGAGATCTTTCAACCGCTGAAGGAAATCTTGACAAGTGCACCAATATCGAAGATTGCAGATCTAGATGAAGACTTTGTAGTGTGCATGGATGCATGCAAGGAAGGGATCGGTGGAGTTCTAAAAAAGGATCACGTGGAATGCTACGAGTCCATAAAATTAAAAGAGGATGAGAGGAATTACGCTACCCATGATCTAGAATTAGCAACAATTTTACATGCATTAAAAATGTGGATATATTGCCTTATTGGGAATAAATTCGAGCTAAGAATAGACAACTGTGGTCTGAAGCATTTGTTTGGACAATCGACATTAAATGCTAGACAAACTAGATGGTTGTAATTTCTGAGTGAATATGACTTTGAAATTAAGCATATAAAGAGAAGAAAAATCAAGTGGTTGATGCACTTAGTAGGAGAGCTCATGAAGCGCATATTG